>VWYH01005061.1:4028160-4212827 GCA_013399365.1 Pampusana beccarii
GTCAAAAGGGAAAACCAAAAATATTATTTATAATAAAATAAAAAAAAAAAAAAAAAAAAAGAAAAAGCCTGCTGGGAAGATAAGATTTTAAAGGTCCTCAGATAGATGCAGACCCACAGGAAACTTTATGGCACACTATTAATCTTCCTTAGAAAGATGAAGTGTTGATGCAACCTTGATGAAATTTGAAGCTGCCATTTGGAAGGGGAAAAAAGAGGAGACTAGGGTGCTTTTAATACAGCATTTTCATCACCAAAGTACACCTATCAGACTGAGACTCTTTTTGCTAAAAGAAAATTCTTGTTTTGATTTCTAATGCATTATATTTCTGACTTGAATTAACCTTTTAATAGTTGCCCACTACCACCTCCTCTCATAAGACATTTATCAGAGCAAATCTCTCTTCACCAGCTTGGAAATCACACTTCATGGCCTTCTGCTGAGATAGCACAAGTGTTGCTGGTAACAGGCCAGCTGTAGCCAGAATTTTGTGTCTTCTCTAAATATGTCCACACTCATAGCTAGACGGTGATGAACCATATGTCCGTTAACTGGGTAGCCTTCCCAGGCACTTGTTTCCCTCTTAAGTCATGGACCAAACAAGAACTTCCACTTTATGAACTTCTACTACCGACTCAAAATCACTGCAATCATGTAATACAACTTACCAATCTGGACGAGGCTCACTCCACAGACTTGGGGGGTTTGCTTGGGTTTTTTTAGAGTGTGTGCAGGTTTTTAAAAAACATCTGAAAACATAAAGATGACATAAAGATTGAATTAAATGTGCCGGCTTACTCACTTGAAATGCAACCGTATTCCTGTGCCTGATCCAGATCACATTTGCATCACTGTGTGCATCAGCAAAGACTTTGTATCAACAATTACGGAATCACAGCCTGCAACTGCACAATGTAAGAAGTAATTTACTTCCTTCATCTTTGCAGAACAAAGCCACTTGATATATCTCTGGCCTATAAGCCTGTGGAATTTATTGGCACTTAGTTTGAATCTGGTTAATAACGATCATATGCTCTAAATACTAAAAATAAAATATGAAAAAACTAACTTATCTACAGATTACTTCAAACTGTGACATAAGGAGATATAAGATGTCCAGTAACACAATTTTGTACTACGAAAATGCCTTCAAGCTGTCCAAGGATACAAACGCTTTACACAGAGGTATGTCCCCTATACACATAACCATGAAGTTCATGACAAGAACATCAACAAATCCTTCTGCTACCCTGTTGGACACTTTAAAATACAGAGAGCAAACAACCAGCTTATACAACTACAAAATCCGACTTAAAAGAATGGATTGTCATGTTTCTTCCTCTCCGTCAAAGGGGGAAAGATTGACCAGAAAAATGAGAGAGATAATAAGTATTTTTTAAAAACTGAGTTTCTCTTACATTCCGATAATCACACTTTTTTAATAATCTCACATATAACACCCAGATGGATGTTAGTATGGTTGTACAAAGACTATCTCCACATAAATACATAACAGTTCACCTGTGAACACTAAATACATTTTACAGCAGTTTAAAAAGAATTCTGTTGAGGTTTACCGAAGTTTTTAATACAAATGTAGATACATAACTTAGAAGTATCATTTCATGCTTTATATTGATACTGTTAGAAAGGCCTCCAGTCCTTTTTTAAAAAGGCATCTACTTGTGTTTAAAAACAGTATATTTGAAGTCATTAGCAAAGGAAATTGCTACCATTAATTCTGACCTACCACAGGTTTTAAAAGAAAGAACAAACCATGAAACTTAAAAGAAAACCCAAGAAATGTGTTTTATGAATCCATGTGCAATATTTTGCTTACAATGAAATAAAATGCTGATATGTGCCAGACACCCTGAAGTTGCTCTCCTGTGACTAATTCTTCTGAGCTAGTTTTTAAATTAATCTCCCAGCACTTGGCCTCTTCCCACCCTTGTTATTAAACTAACAAAAGCAGTTTATACCAACCACACTATAAGCAAAGAAGTAAAATAAAAACTCTCTCAAGTATTTGCTTTGCCATGTTGGACAGCTTTACCTAAAATTACGTTAATGGTGTATTAAATAGAACTCCACACATAAAAATTTATTTCAATGTATAACATATTTTGTTTCCAAACGTGATACTCTAATGTCTTATTTGGGTAGTGTTGGTTTATTTATCTGAAGGGAATATTCATAAGCAGCTTGCGTGAAACTAATCTGAATAGCTGCAAAGTTCCCATGGAGCTGATTTACTTCAGAACAGAAGACTACAGCTTTTCTGTAGGTGCAAAAATAATCACACCAAACCCTTCGTATGAACTTTTCAATGAATATTGCAATCCTCAGCAAAACCACAATCATTTCATTTCAATAAAGTGTTCAAAACTTCAGGGCCCGAGGCCGTATTTCTCATACACATAGGTTCACCTGCAAAAGAACTCCGAGAAATCCAGTCTAAGATATCTCAGGGGTCCAGCTAGGCTTCCCCACTGTCCTTTTTCTATTTAATGATATTTATTTGGAACTTTTCTTTGACTGAACTGATGTATAATTTCAGCGTGCCACCTCATGAATACAAACAGACCTGAGTTTGACAGCAGATCCAGCTGCTATCCCTTTCCTTTAGCTCTACCTCTTTCCTTGTGCCACTACCTCTGGGGAAGGAAAAGCTGAGACAAAGGGACAGATGAGCAGTTCCTGAATGGCTCAAGCTCAGTTTACTACAGTAACTTAAATATACAGTTCTGACAATAAAAAGAAAATTAACACTCTGATGGTATAAAAGGCACCAGCGGTGGACAAGAACAGTAGAAGCAGATCACACAGCAAATAGGACAGGAAAGATGAGAGGGAAATCTGTGCTGCAGGACTGAAATGAGAGCAACTGGCCTCTTTGAGACATTCTTCTGACAAAGGCAAGGCGTTCTTGGCAACCAGGACTGTTCACTTCTACTCTTCTTTCTAGGAAGGTGTAAAGCTGTTTCTTTTGTCTGTCCACAGTATTTAGATTTCAAATGTTTCACAAAAGGCTACCTCTTCCAGCATAAGAGTGCAATGGTCCTTAATCTCATTTGGTGTCTATAGATATTTTCATTTTACCAACAGTAATATAAGAAAAGCAACTGCAGATGAATTCTAGAAAACGTCATTCCTTATTTCCATATCTGTCATTGTTAAAACCTTTACAAAAATTATGTCAGAATGATATATGCCATGAGAAAAAAATATAGATCAATTCACTGATTTGTATGTGGATCAAACACTGACTGCATTTGGCAGAACTACACATCTGATCATTACTGCAGCCAGATTCAAGAAAACAAAGGGTAGAATATGCCATAGATTCCATGGCTATGATCATGCACAGAAACCAGCTGATATTTTGAGGTTCTGAGGTTACAACATGTGGCTCTTCTAAAGAGCATACTGCAGCCTTGAGGGGTTTGTTTTGGTTTTGTTTTTTCAGCTGAAATCTGATGTGCATTACATGTGAACATTTGGAAGTCATATTGTTCATCATGTATTACATATAATTGCTTTAACTTTTATAGTATGCAGTCATTAAACTGACTTTCAAAATAATAGAGCACTTAACAAAACCCTTGCTGACATGTGACCCAATAAAGATGAATGACCGTGGTGTCTAACTTTACAAAAACTGTTTACTGTAGTGTAGATGCATACATCCCCTTTTTAAATTAGGGATGATGCTTACAAATGGAAGGGGCGTATAAGAAGCAGGCTACATTGTGATCTATGAATAGCTATACACATATAAGTATAAATTATTTCTGGCATAGATTTATCTTACTCCAGATTCTCTGACCAGCAGGGAGAGATCTGGTATGTGAAAGAGTAGGCCCCAGCCAATTAGTCTGTAACAGATAAGGACCATTCCTTGGGTTGTGCTGTTGGGCTTATAAGTGGTCTGTTTCTTCAGTGATTTCTTGTTCCCCTCTGACTGCACTGAAAACCAATTTTTATCAGCTGGGATCCTGACATTCTTTCCAGGTACAGCAAAGAAATAACCCATTTGGAAGGAATGCAGTATGATATGTGGACCTTACTTCTGTGTTATGGGAAGGAATGTTTTTGTAGTTCTACTCCTCAAAAAATCTGTGAACAAGGAAACAAACTAATTTATTATACACACAAGTGTACCCTTTTAAAGCATCACAGTGAGACTCAATCAAGTAACATCCATTAATATCTGTAACAGCAGCAAGACCCAAGTATGCTGCTTTGGAAATTTGCTGAGCCTTAGTTGTGCAGAAAAGATTCCTTTAAAAATAGCCAGGAAAAGTTTAGAAAATCTCCTATTGCATTGCTTTTGATATCTGTGCAGCTTGCACTGCTCCTCTAGTCTGGGAAGGACACCAGACCTTGGCATCCTTGGAGATTCACTGATAGGAGAGCAGGTGGCTGTCAGGCATTAGTGGTCATAGGTAAATTCTGAGCTAAGACATGTCTGGTACTTGCACTTGGTCCTGAAAAATCTCTGACCAAGAAAACCAATTTATTTATTAGACAGGCAGCAATGCAGCATGGTGAGTCCAAAGGCTGGGGAAGAAGCTACTCTAGTTAAGCACCTCTTACTGACCAAGAGTCTGACTTCTGCAGCCAGCAAGATTCCTCATTACTTCTGACCTCTGATCTGCTACTGAGGTACACAGTTTCTAGTACTTAAAGTAGAATCATAGAATAATTTTAAGTTGGAATAAACCACTGGATATCATCTAGTTCACAGCGATATTTCATATCAATAGACTCAACTGACCTCACCAAGTACATTTACAGAAGACCATTCTTCCTTCTCTCCTCCTCTACTTGGTTTCCACACAAAGCAAGCTATGCATCAGCTCCACAGATGGAAACAGTCTCAGTGACCTGGTATAGAACATACTGGACCAAATGTTCTAGGAAGCAAGAACTACCTTCTCAAATACATCTATCTTAAACTAAAAAGAAAAAAAAAAAAAAAGCAGTTCTTTTTGGTGCAGTAGAGAAATAATTATTTTGGAGGCCTTACAGGAGGGACTTTTTCTTTCTGCTTACTGTTGTTAACTTGATTTATTTGTATGTATCCAACAAAAGAGGTGCATGGTTCTGGCTAAAAAATAAGTAAAACTCAGATTCAAATTCCTCTTTTACTTCTGTGACCTGGGGCAACTACTGCTGCTTTTTAAAATATACGTACTTATCCTGTCCCTGGTGATTGTTATTAATACAGTTTAGGGAAAGTGGTGATAAAGATCAATCCCCTACCCAGAAAAGAAACATGAACTGCTTCTTTCATGTCTCCATAGTGAGTGAGCAGCTACAGTTTCAAATGATCCCCAGATGTTTACTACTTCTTGTGTTCAAAAGCAGTTCAGGTTTTCTCCAAAGCAGCTGTGCCATGTTGGGTATTTCTGGTTGTCCTGCAGGCTTCAACCTCTTGTCCTCTCAAGAAAATGTAAAGGTCAAACAGAAAGCCTGTGTGGCGTAGAAGTCCCCAGTGAAAAATAAACCAAGGATGGTCTCTTACGATTGGTCAACTTAAGCTATGCCTCTACACGCTAAACAAAATATTCAAGGAATTCCTACAGAGATGGGTATGTGAACATCAGAAGCTTTTCACTTAATTACAGAAAGATTTAACGATTCCAGTGAAAGAATAAGGTCTCTCACAGAAAAAGAAAAAAAAAAAGGATATTTTTCTGGTTCTTTACAGCAGTGTTTTCTTATTTCTTATTTTCACTCAGAGCTTGGACTCCTCTCATTCCTCCTGCCTGAAGTCCTTTCATCATGTAGTAAAAAATTTCTGCTGCTTTAGCCATTACTGGGATCCATGTTCACTGTGTGCCCCTGCATGACTCCCTGTGACTGGGCTGCTTTCTCCTTCTGAGGTGAAATAGCCAGGGTGAGGGTGACAGGGCTGACTGGTTAGAGAGCAGCTGCACACCAGAGGCAGAAAGACATTTTCTTAAATGCGGGAATTGATCACGGTATTTGTCTAACCTCAGGCTTGTGAATCATGATGTCTACTGGTCCTGTGGTCAGTGAAACTTATCTCCGTTAAGGAAAATCCTACGTGTAATTGGTAAGTCAGGTAATCAGGAACCACAATAAAATGGGGCGATAACATTTCGTTTTTTACATATAGGTTATTCTTTAACGTCCCAGAGAGTGACTGCAGTGAGGTACACTTACACCATTGAAAAATGCACTGTTTTAGAGATTGTATAGTGCTTATATTAGAAAGCTATGTGTTACACAAAGACAAAATAAGTTAGCTACTAAACCTGACCCTCATGACCCTTCAAGATTTTTAATATCCAGAAACAACAACAAATTTTACCTTGTTATATCACTGAAGACAGACTGACCAGCTCACACCGCTGCCTTGAAGATCTGTGGTGGCTGCAGAACCTCCGGGCAAGGGATTCACTTCATGTCTGGGCTGCTGCGTTCATGGAAATGCTGACTTGCCTGCTCGTTCTCAGAAGTGATAGTGAGCAGCTGGGGAAAAAAAAATGGTTTTATATATTTTTATTTTATTTTATTTTATTTTTTTATTTTTATATTGATTTCCTTTTACTTTTGGTTGCATTAAAACAGATTGTTTAATCAAGCCAGCAGGGATATCACAACAAAAATGTCAGCTAAGACTCTGACTAAACACAGGAAACAAATGCTGTATTTTTTCTTTGAAAGCATTGGTAAATACCCATCTTAGATACACTATTTATATGTATATACAATAAAAATGTAAAACATCTAGTGCTGCGTTCTCTCCTTCCTCCTGCATCAGTGGTGTCCTTCAGACAACACAACTGTGTGTGTTTCTAGTATTTGCCTAAGGGGCTTTTAATTTTTAATATTACAAGAGCATCAACACCTAATACCTAATACTATACATCTAGTAAGCTATATAGAGTATGAAACTACTACAAGACTAAAACTATCTTATTCTTTCATCTCTCTATCAGTAATCTTTCAAAAATGTCAAATAAAGAGGGAGTATAGTCCACCTAAATTCGTAAACATGATGATAAAAAAAATGAAATAAATAATATACTTCCTCCTTAGCTAATGCATACCTCACTTTTCTCCATATGCATCCAGGTAAAGTCACTAAGGAAAAGTCAACCTCAAGCTTTTTGGCAGTGGCTGTGTTCCTTGAACAGAATAGTAAACTCTTTGGATACTTGATCTTCACAAGCGTGGCTTCCCACTGAAAGCAGCATCAAAACCAAATATTAATTGATAGCATTTATGTGAATGCATGAAAAATAAGAATGAATAAAGGAAAAAAGTCCTCCAAGCTAGACAATGTTTATAACACTAATAGGTAATATTACAAGCAAGAAACAGAAAAGTGTGCTGTTAGGCTCAGAACACAATAAATAGCAAGATTAAGAATAATAAGAACAATTTTCATTCTACTTCTCTTTCCTTTGTACTTTTACTAATTAGTCCCTGATGATACGAAGACTTACCTTTACTAGTGTTTAGTCCCACTGGAAGCAATTAATGCTGATAAAAACAAGCACTTTCCCAGAGATTTAAAGAGATTATTATCTGAAGAGCCCAACAATTTTGTCATTATTATAACCAAGTAAGTAAAGACAGGAGAAGATCATTCTGTACAGTGCATTATTTTTTTTTTACCTTCTGGTATGCACTGTTACTTTCCCGGTCTTGTCAGGAACGGTGCCTACAAGATCATTGTTGCATGAACAGCGGGGATGGTGAAAAAATACCTCAAATCATGGTAGGACTCAAAACCCATCTCTTACACCTGGTATGGTGCATATAACTTAAAGGATGCAATGAAAAACAAAAGCCTCTGATCCTAATTTCAGGGCAGTTATTTTGACTGAGCACTCAAATAACTGAGGTGGGTTCCTCTTTTTAATTAATGCAAAGATACCATTTTGACTCAATTGGATCAGACCACATGGAAATTAAACATTTGCATATATTGTTAAAGTATTTCTTTCATGACAAATAGGCAGGCTTAAAATCGACTTCTCTGGTCATGCGCGATGATCAAAATCAACCCAGTTGTTAAGTCTCCGTAGGATCAGAACCAAAATACTATCTGAAAGATGTTTTGAACAGACTGCACGATCTTGGTATATTCTGTGAGTCTTCCACTGTCTTTACTGTGTCAGAGGAAAGCTGGCTGAATTTGGCTGTTGTTAGTAGCTATTTTGTCAGATTGACTCACAGTTACATCACCTTACACGCAGTCTTACCGCCATTCCTACACACACCACAGCGCCCACTTGGTAACCAGTTTCAGATAGCGCTGTGTTCTCTCCTTCCTCCCGCATCAGTGGTGTCCTTTAGACAACACAACTGTGTGTGTTTCTAGTATTTGCCTAAGGGGCTTTTAATTTTTAATATTACAAGAGCATCAATTGAATGTATTCTGCAGTGTATTAAATAATTTGACTTTATTATCTTCCCTGATACTGAGAAGGCACCAGGATGGCCCTTGCACACAATGCTGTGTTCCCACAGTGGGAGCAGGAAGGGTTGAATAAAACCATTTTAATACAGCGCAGTTCTTCCAATCAGTAGCCTGGCTCAACATAAAGCTACTCTTTATTCTACTGCTAAAATATTACACAGGCAAACATTTAATTATGAACAGAACAGTACCTTGTTCATATGTGAAACATTTTCATCTGTTAGCATATAAATGCTAATAAATGTTGAGTTAATAATCCATTAATACCCGATTAATATTAGTCACAGGTTTGTTAAAAGTGAACCGTGAATTAACTTATTCAGTTACTCCTGACTATACACAATTTTACTTTTGTTTCAAAATCATGTTACTTACTGATATATTTCACCCAGCTTGTCAAAAGCAGGTGGGAAGGCTCTGAAATGCATACACCACAGGCAGGCGTCTTCCAATGTAAAGAGGCAAATCTTCCCTGCTGAGAAAGCTGAAAAAACAGTAAAGTGCATAGCTGATTCGCTGTTCGTTAGGAAAAGGCACATGTGTAAGTCTAAGGATTAAATACAAATTGGAATCTCTCTTCCATAGCCCTGAAATGGAACTGTGAATGAAACACTAAAATCTCCATCTTAGAACTATGCCAACAATTTGGTATTCTGGCTTGCTGAGAAAAAAAATGGTAGAAATGCTGGAAAGCAATTTCATCAATAATTTCCATGTAGTTTATCCTGCTTGTGACTCACTTTAAGTTTTCTTCCCCCATTCCCAAGTCCTTAACCTTTCTGCTTTGGCACTTTAAAAGAAATCTTTCATTTACAGATTCCCAGTTCTTTCCTCCTTTGTTCCCCCATTTCATTTCTCTCCCATTTTACCTCTGGGAAAATCAATTTTCAAAATTAGCTGTATGGCTACAGAGAAGAAAAAATGTGAATGCAGGAAAAAATACATATAATATTAAAACTTTGCTCTGAAGTACTGATCAGCTCAATTATAATTAATTATGGAACCACATGGCTACTGGCAACATCAAGGATTTCCTGAGTCCTCACAAGCTAAGCTGTCTTAGAAGCAAGAATGACTTAGTTTACAGAATTGTGTAGGTCACCCAGTGAGGATGTCCACAAAATGAGATAGAAATGAGCCTCCAGTCACACACCTCCTTAGGATGAACTGGCTGGTAAAAGCCACAAGGCAAGAATCAAGAGTCCTTCCCTGCCCCTGAGAATATATTGCACCCATTGCTCTTTATAGGAATCGAAATAGAAAGTCTCCATTCACCCTTCAAGCAGATAAGGCAACAGCACACCTTGAAATGGCCATGACAGAAATGGGACTGAATTGTATGCATAAAATTTAAAACGGATTTAGGGGCTTCCCAGAATAGGACCAGGTTCCAACAAAACATCCTTTTGTCTATCACCAGGAAATGTGATTACAACTCTAAAATATTATTAAAGCTGCTGAGACTGTGGGGCTTTTAAAATCTTTCATGCCCAAAATTATCCATGTGTCTTTTTCAGGTGTTATTTTTTTTTACAGATTAGCTTGTGTCTTCCATCTTCATAAAATGAAGCTGCAGTGTGACCTTTTTTTTTTTTTGTTTTGTTTTAATTTGTGTTACGTACCACAGAAGTTAAGATAGCAAATAATACTGAGCTTACTGGGCTTGAAGACAATCCCTAGTGGTACACACTTTAACTGGGCTGTGGTTGTTAATATGTCTGTGATATAATTCCCCACAAGTGACAGTTAGCCAGAGATCCTACTTTCTCAAAGCAAAATAATGGTTAGGGCAAATGTCCTGGGATCTGTAAAATCTACTGTATCTAAAACTAATATCCTTTACTTCATGGAAGACAGCTATGAGAATTATACACCTGGGAAGTTGCAAAGAACACTATGCTACAGTTAGCTAAAATGGACCAAATTCTTTCCTCATGCCAACTTCTGAAGTCAGTGGAGTTACAAAACCAATGGGTTTGGCCCACAGCACCTGATGGGTGACTGATGTAGCAGATCTTAGGGACACTTCATGCAGCACTAATGTTAGATATAATTTTGTAATAGGTAATGAAACAGCCTTAGGAAGATTTACAGTAAAATGACATGCATGTACCTTTAAAATATTGAGCCTTTCTAGCATAGTCTGACTAATTTCTCTAAGTTTGAAACTAATTGGGCGTGCTCAGTTGCACTGTAACCGAGTCTACAAATAGCTACATTGTGCTACGCACCCCCACAGCTATCCCTTAAAATACAAACTGATGACACAGTCCTGAGACAACTCCTGATCTGTGCAAACCAAAATCAGCTTATGAGGACAGACAAAAGCACAGCTGAACAGTAATCCACTCGCTTTCCTCCTTTCTCCTATTTCAAACCATGGTGCCTTCTTGTCCACCCCTGGCGAAGTCTTAAGCACCAATGACACAGTTTCAGAGCGTGCAGAAAGAGTGAAAAATTGTGGTTCGTGTCCTTCACATGAGGTGCGTGGTAGCAAATAGGACATCTGCTCTTTTGTAGTCAGATAAACTTTTAATCCATCTGTGATAACTCTCATCAAACTATCCCTGATTTAACACCTTTCCTAAAATTCATAAACTTTTAAAATCGGAATTAGAAAGAGTTGAAGGACTGCACAGGTATTTCTGTTTCATTCTTCATGAAATGTTCTGGATGCAAAGCCACTTAATTGCATTTCAGCATGTTCTTCTACAAGATGCAGCTTTTACTTACTTGAAATAATTTCATTCCTGAAGCTGAACAGCTACCTCAACACCTCCAAGAACGCCAGGATTTTAAAGGCAGACATTTTTTTCCAGGGTGAGAAGAGTGAAAATGCCATCAGATTATACTGAGATTACACATAGATCCTGAGTGATATGAATACACACACACATATATTGTGTATATGGTTCATATGTTATTATAGTGGCTCATCACCCTCCTCAGGAACGAAGGCCCTACTCAAAGAAAGACTGCAGATGAAATGAGCATGACCTACAGCAACACTGACAGAGCCTGTGCCCTAAACAATTGCAGTCAGACAGGATAGACGGGTAAGCAAACAGCAAAATGTGGTGGAGTTGGGCAAGACAACGGCAAAATAAAATCACAGAATCACAGAATGGTTGGAGTTGGAAGGGACCTTTGGAGATCATCCAGTCCAACCCACCTGCTAAAGCAGGTTCACCTAGAGTAGATTGCACAGGAATGTGTCCAGGTAGGTCTTAAACGTCTCCAGAGAAGGAGACTCCACAACCTCTCTGGGCAGCCTGTTCCAGTGCTCTGGCACCTTTAAAGTAAAGAAGTTTCTCCTCATATTCAGATGGAACCTTTTGTGCTTCAGCCTGTGCCCGTTGCCCCTCATCCTATCGTTGGGCACCACTGAAAGGAGTCTGGTCCCATCCTTTAGACACCCACCCTTGAGATATTTATAAGCATTGACGAGATCCCCTCTCAGCCTTCTCTTCTCCAGGCTGAACAGACACAGCTCTCTCAGTCTCTTCTCATAAGAAAGATGCTCCAGACCCCGATCATCTTCAAGAGTCCTTGAGATTGGCTCTTGTTTGTCACCCATAGATTATCTGCTTTCATGACCCCTCCTTCCTTCCTGCACTCTCTTTTTTTACTATTATTCCTGATTTGTCAGCAGACAAGAAATTCCTCAGGGTTTCAGTGATTAAGTGCTTCATTTGGACTAATTGTTTCATTTACTTTAAAAGAACAAAGAAATACATCAAAGCACATTTATTCTTTTGAGGCCACTTTTGGATATCTGTTGCCAGTCCTTATAATTTTTGGAACTGAAAACTGAAGATTTAACTCTCAAAAATATTTTCAGTCAAAACAGCACACACTATAGATACTATGGAGGCATGGTGAACACAGCATCAAAGTTCTTGCATTCGTGCAACTATACATTTCACATTAAGATCACTAATTTTCCCAAACAGCAGATCTCAGATATGACACTGCCGAATTAAGGCTCTTCATCCTCTGCTCCCCAGACAAACAAACAAGATTCAACACAGCAATGTCTGCTGGAAGCAGAGTAGAGGGTAAAAACAGAAGAGAAAGAAATAGGATAAACTGGTACAGGAGAACTGTAATAACAGGACAGTAGAAAAGAGGCAAGAATTCGGTGATGGAAATGGGAACAAAACAATACTACATGGAAATATCATCAGTAGGCAGGAGGATGAAACAGTTGATGAGTAGGCATGGGTTGTCATAGGACTTCAGACAACACAGCATGGATGTGTAACTTTGCCCAGTCATCCAGCTATGCAGGCTCTTGCATTAAAATTTAACTGAGTTATATTGGCTAAACAAATGAGAAAGCAGGTTTCACTCTTCAGTGAAACTGCATTTGCTTACATTGCAGTTGAATCTAGTGCTCAGTTTCTTTTTATTTCATCTCTCTTGGTACAGTTAATGGACCCTCTCCCATCCTGGGTGAAGGGCAACATAGATTTAAATAGCTTGCAGAGGGGGGAAAAAAACAAACCAAACTAAACCAAACCAAACAAACCAACCAAAAACCAACAAGAAAACCCCAAACCACTCCCGCAACCAACCAACCAATCAACCAACAAAAGCTCTTCATTAAAAAATAACTCAAAATTAAGAGAGGAGTATGATATGGGTTATAGACAAAAAAAAACCCACAAGCTAACAGCAGAGTAAGTATTTTTAGGTATTCATTCCCGAACCGCGTTTCAGTGACAAATGACCTATGTGTCAGCCTGGTCAATCACCTCCAACTGGTCTCCTGGAAAACACTAAACTATATGTTCACCTGACACTGTGCATCACGGGTTTTAAGAACATGGTTCAGGTTGAGCATGCTCTATTTGTCAAAAAAAAAAAATATCAAAAATTGAAAATCACTGTTTTAAAGTGTATTTTTTCTTTTGGCTGTACCTGGACTGCTGTCCATTTAAACTATTTTTTAGTCTCCCATCCAGTGCCTTTTTGGCTAAAGGATTAAATCTCTACTACCAAGAGAATGCAGTGTACTTATTCATTATGGACTTTTATGGAGTTACTTCCTTATTATACCAGTACTCAATAATAATAAGAATGTTAACAGGCATTTGAACTCAAACATTTGCATGTCTCTGCATATTATACAGTCATTAAGGCAATACAAAATAAACCTCCATGTTATAGCTTCTTAAGCTGCACTTCTTGCCTCACTGACAACAAGCCACCTGTGATTCTAATTCTGTGATACATTATCAGCTTTTGTGCAAGACCAAAAGCAGTTATTTTGCTGTTACAGTGATTAACCCTGAGACAAATAGAATAAACAAAGGAAAAAAGACTTAATTTTCACAGTTTACAGTTGGGGCATGTACCCTGACACCGTACACAGATTATTCTTTTCCTTTATGGACAAATCGATTAATGCTATTCTGTGAAGCATACTCTACTTGCCCATTGTGTCCAGTCTACTGAAGAAAAACCGTTCCCATTACTTTGATGTACCACCTGGCACGATCTCTAGTACATCGCATCTTCAGATGACGTGTGCAGCCGAGTCTGTGGCAGCTGTTAAATCAGTCTTTAGTTCACTGATGCGAGACACCAAATTGAAAGAAATTGACTTAGTTTCCTGGGCATTCTTCTAGCCATAAAATGTGGCATCCTGTGCCTACTTAAGTATTGCTGTCTGGAGAAGACATACTTAGGGGGAAGATCTATCATTGCTATCAGCTCTGTTGTGCAATAAAACCCCTGTTCAGGTAATGGTACCTGCATACAGCATATTTAAACCAATGTTCTATTAGTTGGAACAACTTAGAGCGTTTCTTCTTTCAATGGTCTTTGGTGTTTTCAGGGACATTTATTTCAAGTGCATCATCAAGGGGAAATAAAACAAATATCAAGTGGATAAAACAGCTCAGTAGTTTGGAAACGTAGCTGGTAATATCCACAGTTACGTGGCTGTGTATTCTGAAAGTCAGCTGCAGAGTTTTCAGGGATATGGCCACATTTTTCCCTGTTTAGTATTCACCAACTTTAAGCTTTATTATTTGTTTGTCAAACTGATATTTAGAAACAGAAGAAATTTGAATTTTAAATGGAATTACACTGAGAATTTGCCTGTCACACTAAAGAACAGACATGTTCATTTGATATTTTTCTTTATATAGAGCAGAAAACAAATAGCATACCTGCATTTTGTGTCATGTATTTGGGCATGGTTATATAAACGTTGCTCCTCCTCAGCTTGAAGCCAAACAGATGGTAGTTTTTGACTTAGTATTTGAGCAAACCTGAGGAAAAGCTCTCATACAAGCAGTTCTGTTTTTCTTCCTTGGAATTCACAGCGAACCTGTCTTTCATAAACCGTTCACGCTGTATAAAGACTTGAGCTTCAGTTTATACTGTGAAGAACAAAGAGGATTTTGATACCATAAGATAAATGGAATGGAGTTGTCCTGGCTCTCTCCAGTAATCACAGAAGACCCTAGATAATTTGCCTGTGCTAGACACCCAGCCCTCGGGTGGCCAACAGCAGGTGAGGCGAGCGCCATGCAAGAGAAGCCCTTGCTCACTTCTTATGGGATCAACTGAAAATTCAGTGCATGTCCCCAGACTATTCCAAACGTAGTGATGCATAGGAAGCCAACAGTTACATTTGAATGTCAGTCTGATCTCAAATTTATAGTTAATACTGAATTAAAAATCATTCTGATTTGTTAATGTATCATTTTCTACAAAACTGTTCATGTTTTACAAGGCATATATGTATTAATTCTCAACTCTAATATTAAAGAAGTACCTTGCATGGGTTAAGAAGCAAACAAATAGCTGATGCTGATGATGGCAGGACCAAAAAGAAATTCCAGTACCCAAGTATAAAATCACCTCTCCAGCAGCAGCCAAGCACCATCCTTATTTCTGGGCCTGCTGGCCAATCTGAAGATTTCTCCACAAGGCAGAAGAGGAAAGATTATTGAGTACATAGATCATTGTCTTCAGCCAGAGTGTGTCCCATAAGGCCTACTTAGTGCAAAGTGAGTTCTGTGGAAGCAGATCCTGTAACACCATGTTTTGGAAAAGTATTTACCTAAAAGTATGTGGCTGAAGACCAGGACTGCAGTTCAAGACCACATTTACAGGCATCTGACAGGCATTGCATTCAACATGCCAAGCAACCCATCTAGAGGAGTGAATGCTATTTCCTCCATCAGACCACCATCTTCACAAGCTATTAGCCTTTTCTCCCGCATTGCCCCTCCTCTCCTGCCTTCTGCTATTCCATGTTCCTATAGCCAAGGAAATACTGAACTTTTTGCTTTCTGCCACTTCTCTAGCCTCGTAATTCCTACAAGCTTGCTATCATCTGGTTTACTCAAGGCAGCTCTCTCAGATCAACAGCCTTTTTCTGACAGAGTGGAACCGTAAAGAAACCAAGAGCCTAAGACTTTCCTTGTAAGACATGCTTGTCCCGTCTCAAAACCCTGATGAGCACAAGGTTTTTCCTTTCATTTTTAGTTCACATTACTCTAAGATTTTCAAATAAATAATTTTGGTACTCTGGTACATTAAGACTACATCTTTTGTGCAAGTTTCACTCCAAGTCAATAGTTTTTGTTGCTTTTCCAACTTCAGACCCTATTCCTGCCTCTTCAGTTTCTGTCTTTCTAGGCAAATAAGTAGTTTCCCTTCACTACAGATTTTTATTGGTTTTGTTTTCCTTCTTTTTTGTCTTTTGCACAGCCTGACTCTTCATGTCAGTGTCCTTGGACTTGATCACACACTGTAGCTTCCTTCCAGGAATACTTGCAATGCTTTGATCATTCTCTTCTCTCCCCTTGTTATTCTGTTCCTCAATTGGGAAAGGTATACTAACAGATATATTAACGCCAGAAGCTTTCCATTCTAGGTAAGAGGGCACCTTTCTCCATGTGACACTGTCTGTCCTGTCCAGTTTCACATTTTGCCTTGTTATTGATATTAAACTGACAATGAATCTTTACAACTTACGGCAACTGAGGACATAACTCCCACCATAAAACATTTATTAGAGTAAAATCAATGCAGCAAACAAATTGATGTACACAAGGGGAACAATATAAAAGCTATCAGCAGGGCACACATTTATTTTATGCAAATGTGCAGTTTGCATACTATGGGACTCAATAGCACTCAAGTTTCCGATAACTTCTTTTTTTGCTTGACCAATTTTCTTCAACACTTATAGGTCCCTGCAGAATTCAGAGCTGTTATTACAAACATATACCTTACAGAAGGAACACAGCCTGACATGCATAACTTTTTAATAAGGTTTTCATCAGCTACTTCTACTGACATTTTTCCATTTTTCTTATACCCTGTTTTTAATGTCTCAGTCTTCATTTGATACTATAAAACAAAAAGACTGGAATATTACCACAGAATGTGTTCACAGCTGAATATAAAAGCAATCACATAATGCACTTGAAGCATGAAGGCTCTGTAGGCAATTTCCTTCCTGTTGATATATGCAATCTATGCATCTAGATTGGAAAAGTTATCCTCTTTTCCTGTACCACATTGACACCTGGAAAAAAGCATTCTCAAAGCTTAGATTCTTAATTGAAAATAATCCATAATGAGCTTTGAGTCTAAAATTCAAAAGTAAGCATGCATATTTGTGCAAAGAATTTTGTGAAATCTTCTTAGATCTGAATTTGTGAAACTTCACAGAAGTTTAAGTTCAAAACTCATTCCATCTCAAAGGATACGAGCCAAAATAAAGTGTCCTTTCATCACTAAGGAGTGATTGTGATATCCAAAAATTCAACTACTAGATGTAACAGAGTCAGAAAAAATAAGAGGCAATTCTCTCTCCTACCACAGATGTCAATAAAGTGGTTGTCAATTCAGGTCCACCAGGACCTGAGGCAAGATTATTCTGGCTCCAGGACACAGCTCTGATTCATACCAAAGAAGCGTATTTTAGGTATGGCTACATTTACTAAAGAGTGCTCTGTACCCAAAATCAAATTGTTTGTCATGATCAAAACATTTAAAAAAAAGTAAAAAACACCTGCTAATTTTCTTAGTTCATATGCCAATGCTAGCGGTGAGAGAATTAAATGGATGAATCTAATATCCCTGTCAGCCAACCTTTCTCAGCAGGAACGACGTTGAAAGAAGCTTTAGTGCATTTTTTTCTACATGTTTCGTTCTTTGGTGTGGACTATAACATGTGTTCCCCCTTCAACATGAGATGCTTTGTGATATGAGGGGGAGAGAGCGAAGCTTCCCACTCTGTTGTCAAAGGATGTGAAAAGTAAGCTTGCAGCGGGATTGCATCAGTAAGCAAACACACCCCTACTCACCTCAGTGGATTTCTATCAATGATTATTCTTACTAAATCTCTCTTTGCCTTAGCTCACAGCTTAGC
Organism: Pampusana beccarii; assembly: GCA_013399365.1. Classification (NCBI taxonomy): domain Eukaryota; kingdom Metazoa; phylum Chordata; class Aves; order Columbiformes; family Columbidae; genus Pampusana; species Pampusana beccarii. The sequence goes on from VWYH01005061.1 coordinate 4,046,028, forward strand.
TCTGATGCATGGGGTTGGCTTTGTCCCAGCTACGCTCTACCTCCAGCAGTTATGATGGATGAGGGATTCAGTTTCACGATCCTTTTACTTGCATTTGAAATAGGCTACAACATTCTGGGCAAGTCCATTTTATTTTTTTCCATCCCCATAATTATCAACGGGCACCACAAATCTGACCTACATTACTTCAGATCTGATCCCCGCCACTGATGCACTGCTCAGAGCACTGCCAGAAGAGGGTTATGTTGAAGCATTCTGAACAGCTTTACAGATTGAAAATGCCAGTGCCAGCATGTCTCAAAAGGCTCTCAAACCTTGACTGTTGATACAATAAATCTGAAGAAGATGTATCCAACAATGGAAGAGAATGAAGAAAAGCTGTAAAGAGCAAGGGGGGAAACTGGGAGTTAAAAAAAAAAAAGGGGAGGGGGCTAAAATGTGTGGAGTTGCCGTTCGCCATTATGAATATTGCCTAATTTTTTTGTCAAGAGCCCTCCATTCATAGATCATGCAGGATGCTTAGGCTCATATCTGTAATGGTGAGGGAACACATCCAGCGTTAGTCAGAGAGAGTCTGACGACTAAAATGATTCACAAATGCTCTGATACCTTGCAATCTGGCAAGTAAACGTGCTGCCTGCAGATATTCCTCTTAACATCTGCTGGTGTGATTATTCTGAGCATGTGCTTGCTCATTCACCCTCACAAAGACAGGCTATTGCCCATGCTGCTAGATTTCTAAAGCAAAATTCAAATAGTATGTTACCAAGGATATGACTCTTGAGGAGTGTGTTCACGTCACTGCAATACTTCAATAAAATTACAGTTTTATGTTCCTCTTGGCTCTGGCTGTACTGTACAAACATCCCCAGGGCAAAGAAGGAGGGCGTTGAAATTCAAAATAAATCACCTGAAAATTAAGAGGCCAAAAGCTGCAGGCCATTCCACTATAAAGAGAAAAAGATAGGTCTGAAAATTTTCTTCCATTATTGGCAAATTCTGATGATAACCATGGAAGTTATTAGTACACACCCACATATATACATACCTACTGTACTTTGGAAGTGAAATTCAGTAGTAGATCACTACACATTGAGGTCTAATATTAGCGCATAATCAGAAATTAAGTGTAAAATATCCTTCTTGCAATGATCTAACTAAATTATCACAGAGATAATTTCTCAAAAGGCCCCAGTTCCTACTTTGCTGGTCACGTACTCATGCAAGAAGCCATTCTGCCTGTCTTCAGCCTCTGTTAATATAGATATTAAGAGCTGGATCCCAAATTTCATGTGCCTATAATGGAGCTATCCTAGTTACTAGGAGTACTCAGTGAAGTTATTTCACAACACTTTGCTCATTTGTCAGAAGCAGTAGTATTTTTGTTATTAAATTTTACTGTGCTGTGGCATCTACTTCAAGACTCTGCCAACTGCAAGCGTTTGTATATTGTGCTAAGACATTTCTGCATTTCTGCTCCTTTAGTTAGGTCCAAGTCTTATTAAAATTAAATGGGTATTTTGTGTGTGTTTTGAGTCAGCTCTAATTGCTTAAGCTCTGGTTGTATAATCAGACAAAAAAACCCCAAACAAACATCACCAAAAAAACCAAAAAACCTAACTAAAAATTGTCAAGAAATATATATTAATTACTTTTTTTAAAAAAACTGCAATTTACAGTGACATTTAACCCATTTTTCGAGAGCTGCAATTTGATGAATATGTAATTACATTTGACTGGTGATAATCAGAGACAAATGAGTCACATTTAAGATGACCTTTCTTAACTTATCTTTGCATGTAATTAATTATTAATTGTCTGTGTGTATATTATTCACAATCAAGAAACAATTTATAATAATCTTATATGATTGCATAATATTTTTCTAAATGAAAAATGATGTCATGACTTGCTTATTTTCTTCTGTCCCAACTCAACAGGTGTTTTGAAAAATAATACATGAAAAGTCAGCCTGAAAAGGAGAAGATTCAATATCAGAGGCACAATATTCAGCTTTACATGAATTAATAAAAGACCTAAGCAGCAGAAGTAGCTGACTTCAGCACAATGAATGCTAGTCTGCAAACGGAAATCACATCATTTCTGGGATTAGAGCTGAATTCTATATTCTCCATTTTCAATCTTGGTTCTGTTTGTTGTTTTCGTTTGTTTTGTTTGTTTCATTTGTTATTTAAATCTTGCTTCCTTTAATTTAAATTCCTTTCTTCCTGATCTTTCTATAACAGCGGCATTATAGTGCCGGTAGTAGAAAAAGGACAGGAGAGAATAAGGTCTAAAGCGGATGCTCATTCCCCATCATCTTCACCTCTGCCAGGCAGCACAATCCCAACATGGCCCTTGTAGGCCAGGCAGGATACTTGTGAACAACTGCGTTGACTTCAGCCACCTACACTTCAGATCATGACCCCCACTGTTTGTGATGATAACACTAAGCTTTCCTCTTTAGCTCAAGTAAAAACAATGGATGCATTTTGCACCTGTAAACAGCTAAATCATACTGATCCAGAAAGAGCCACTTATAAATACCTTGTAATAGTTATTTAGGCAACCTGTGACTGACCACTTACTCATCTCCAAGCCCAACTTCCAGTGCTAAAGGAGAAATATAACCTGCATCCCTAATTTGTTCCCCACAGACACTTGTCTTTCATCCCTACCCTTATTTTAGCACTTAATGAGGACAATATAAGCCTTTCAATTTATTTCAGTGGTCTCCAGTAGAAGGCTCCAGCCCTGCCTCTGGGAGCTGCTTTCAGTCCTCTTGGTCTAAATGGAATTTGCAGCATTACATATTAATTTATACCACCATGTCTGACAGCCTCATCTGCTACCTGGGGGGCAGAAAGGCTGTAATTTAATATTTTAAAGTATATTTTGTTCATTAAATGATGTGTATACATTAACTGAGTGTAGAAGTTAACAGAAATTAATTTCTATATAATAGAGCACAGTTTAACTAATGAGAAATAAAGGAATGTTAGTCACCACACCATAAAAAAATATTCTCACATCTACACACGCCCCTTGAGAATTGTTACCTCATGCTCTGTGTGATGGATTCCTACTAACAGTGGGCTTTGTTGTCTGAGGTGACTCACCTGGAATTAGTTAATGCTTCTAAAAGAAGCCAAGGAATGTTAACATTTTAAAGAGCTCAGTGATGCAATAAACCTCTACATTGGATTTACAGTATAAGCATGATATTTAACTTTAGTATCTGTAATGTTTTTCCACTTTACATGTAGAAAAGTTGTTGAGGGGTTACAGTTAAATTCTGGAATATCCCTACACTACTATTAAAATCTGGTTTTACTCCTCTAAGCCAAAGCTAGACTGACTCTGTTTTCTGTATTTGTCCACCATTGCTCAAGTTAAATAGATACGTATCTTTAAAACTATATAATATGTAAATTGACACACCACATAAATGAATTACTAAAATGACACACAAAAAAGGAGGAACAAAAGATTTATAAACCATATTGCTATTCCTGCTGGATATTAAACACCTGATTTCTTTCATGCCATATTTATTCCATCATCAGTGTACACTCCTTAGGACAGACTATTTCTTATGGTATCAGAAGGCAGAAAATTCTGTAAAAATTTGCATGAAGTGAATTTATCCAACGAACATTGGAAAAGACGGGCTGGGCCTAAAACCAACTGAAACCCAAAAGAATATTTCAATGCAAGCTGCAGCAGTCCACAACTGCAAACTACCTTTCATAAATAAACATTTTAGAATATTAAGTCATAAAACATTCCTACTTTCTTGTTCATTCCAGTATCACCTTCCTTACATTATTCATCTTCCAAATTATATACACACACACATACATATATATACACAGACACTTTTACAGGAGGGGTCTTAATATATTGAGACACTGTAACTTCCTTTGCATGCTTCGTAGTGCTCCCTATTTTGCTATTGCTTCTAGTGATCTAGTCCTATCCATTTTTAAGAGACCAACTAATCCAACTGCACCTCGTGCTAACACCAGCTCTTTATAAATGCATTATAATGGACTCTCTGAAATTCATGATTCCTCTCACCTTTCAGTGAGATTTGGAGTTTTCAATGGCAGCTCCATGTTCTCGTATCAGAAAAAGAGATTACTTCCTGACCATACTTAGGCTTCACGCATCAAATACAAACTTCTAGCAGTTCCTTGGAAATTGTATGTTGCCGTACAACTATGGAATGGATTCTTATACAATGCCAGTGGGACCTCACATTTTTAACAGCTTTCTGCTCCAGTAGCCCTGGACAGAAAAACGTCCAGGTATTAGCAATAAATACTCTTAATAGATATTCACTTATTGAAATATTCCATGATACAATACCTGAAGTAATACATCTTAATGTAGGCTTCAAAATCGTGCCAAAGAAAGCGTTTAACTGCCACCTGTACTTGTATATATTATTCACAAAGCTGAATGCATAGAACAGGAGACTACCAATGAAAAATTACTAAACGAGTAACTCACTAACCCCTTACATGTATAATCGTTTACTTTATAGTAACTATGATGCAAATTTAAACATGGCAGACAGCTCTCCTTCACTACAAATGTATTCTTACATAAGCTTTCAAATCACTGCATGTAGAATCTCAAGAGTGTCTGACTCTCGGAAACTATTTGATTATGCACTCAGAATTTTCAGATCTTTTTCTCTCCAAAATAAAGCAACAAAACCAAACTCAAATTGGATGTATTTTTTAGATCAAGAAAAACTGAACAAGATATCAGTAAAAAACTAAGATTAGTGCCTAAATACTATAGAAATACTTCCTTTTGCCCTGGATTGTTTTGTTTGTTTTTTTTTTTATTTGAAGAAACTTTGCCTGATGTCAAACACAATCCACTATTTTCAACTGGGAGTTGAACAAGAAGTTACCTACTGTATAACAATAAGAAGCCTATCTGATTAACAAGGCCTCTGTGAGACATGTTGGGGTTTATCTGCCAGTTATCATGGAGGGCAGTGATGCTGATATGAGCGCAGGTCCTGTCACTCTGACCGCAGCGCCTCTCCAGACCTCATCCTGAATGGAAACAAAAACCAGTTGTGACCACCAGAGACCTGATTAATCGAGAGTGACATTCTGGGCCTGGTGCTGGTGACCCAATGACAGGGAATTGCCCTGGAGGTTTAAAGTCACATGTCCTTCCCAGGGTAGCAGTCACATATATAACAAAACTGCCTAGTTAAATTACATTAGCCAACTACTGTTTACAAATTTCAGGATCACATACGGTCTGCCATTGTTTGGCACAGAAAAACACAATCAACCCTGGCATTTGAAGCTGCTGACAGATTGCCAGCCACTAGTGCAGATGGTGGCAGCACAAGAGCGCTAATTACCGATGACATTAATGATGAGGTAACCTGTCTCTCTTCAGCTAATAATCAGATGGAATGTGTTTCCTATTATTTTTTTTTTCAGATAACAAATTGTTTAGCTTTAATGGTAGAGAGCAACAAAACCAAATTATCTGTTCTTTGGAGAAATTTGTTTTCTGCTAATTGCTCTAAACAATCAATAAAAGAATTACAACTGGTATTATCCCACTGGGAACAGAAGCAGAGAAGTCAAAGTCAATTAACTTCCTATAGTATGATGCACTCAGACGGAAAGAGTCATTAGAACAGAGTGTAAAAGTCGAACTATAAAGTATGCAGTTCTACGAGCAAAACAGACTTAGATGCAAAATCAAAACAGAGAGCTTTTACATACCTGCCTATTCTTCTTATTTTACTGCAGTTTTTCTTTAGGTGCTTCCAAAAAAGGATAAAAGACAGGTAAAATGATGTCCTTGGATCTTAGAAGGCTGTGTCTTAGGAGTGCTCTAAGACTATACATCTCCAGAAGTCATGGCTGAGAAATCTCCCATCTACAGAATAAAAAGAACAACTAACTAGCTCTGTCTTCTGTCAACGTTCCATTAACACAAATATGATAAATATGGAAAACCAAAGGACCCCACAGTGGCTAGTGAAATGTTACACAAGTGGAAAAATAGGTGCCATAGTTGACTTCCCAGTCCCTTCCCCATTATTTCCATTCTCAATTTGTGTTTGTGCGGATGTGCATGTAGGGGAGAGAAGGAATAAAACAGGGCAACTGTTGTTGCCACATGATCAGTGCTTAATACAATGGCCGTGCTTAAGTGAGGGGGTGAGCTCCTGCCTTGTGCAAGCAGCAGATCCCAGCAGTGTGCTGAGTGTCTGTAGCACCTGTCCTCTCCGAGGCAGGACCTCAAGCACCTGCTGGGTCCATGCAAGCCCTGAGGAGAAGCTGGATTCCGGTGCAGAGCAGTGCCTCTCACCACAGCCTGCCCAGAGGGAGCGGGCAGAGGCGCTGGCCCCCACGCTCTCACACACCAGCCAGCCAGCAGCCTCACCCTGCATCCACAGAAACCCCTGCCCTGATATCATGTTTGAAAATTGAGAACTAGTGATACGTATTTCTGTATATATTCCCATTTCCTCCACCATGGGTTTATCATCCAATGGAAAGCCTATATATATATATAAACTGACTACTTAAGTTGAATATTTTAATAGCAATTGGATCAAAGGAACCATGTAGCAAGGACAAAGCAATGACCATCCATATCAGAAAAAAAATCAAGTGCATAAGATGCAGACATATACTGCTAGAATAACTTCTCATTGCTGTTTTATCTGATTTTCCACAAATGCGTAGAGTTTAGCTTTACTTTTATTTTTTAAACATTATTCATGTATTATTTGTTGGCGCCAGTGCATTCAATTAAGAAAGTAACATTCTAACACACTTAGTGTTGAACACAACTCACTTTGTGTGTTGGAAGAGTCAAGTCCACATTATTTCACGTTAATTCCTTGCACCCTACAGTTTGTCATCAGTGAAAAACTTAGTAGCGTACACAAAAAAACTGAAATAATAGAGCTTTACATGAACCCATGACTGATTTAAATTCTCACTTGGGCTGAGCTCCTGACTCTTCTAGTAAAGAGTGGCTAGAGAGCCAATGCCCTTGCATGGGCTACTTGCCTGCCAGTGCTTGTCTCCCCACATCATTCCATCAGAACACTTCCCTGCACAAGGTTTATTTTTCTACAGCAATGTCTCTAATTTTACACAGGGTGAAAATTGTTGGCCACCCAAGGTGCATTAAGCAATGTTTTTTATCAATGATGTAATGCTGCATTTGAAAACACATTTTCTCCACACTTTTTACTTTATGCTGTTGCACACAAAGGAGTCAATTGACTTTTTCATACAAGTGCAATCGCAAAGGCATCCAACACTTTTGTTAAAGGCCAGCTACCTTTTCCATGAGTTATCAGAAACAACACAGGCAGCCTATTTAGAAGAATGAATGGCTGTTCTGGGCTAGGAAAGGTTTACATACATCCTCACAGTTCTCTTTATTCAGAACTTGTAAATAACAACTGCATACAAGCCCTACAGACACTAATTTAGCACCACATAGCGACTCCCTCTGTTCCTTTCTATTTGCCTCAAGCAAAGTCAAGTTCTAGTGACCTTTTTTGGCCAATATATATGAAAACCAGTTCATGTGACCTCAGTACTGTCTTCTACAAAGCATTAAATAACTTGTACAAAACAAATGGTACAGTCTGTTGACCATGAAATTGCTATGACTGAGCCTAAGTTGGTTTGTCTATGCATTGCTCAATAAAGTAAGTGTGGGACTAAGTTTTGTTGAAAGGGAAAACAAACAATTTGCTTAGCTTTGTTGCAAAACATTGGTAATTCGGGGCTCTTCTGCTGCTAAGCAGACAAAGGAAATCTTGAAGAAGTGGAAAAAAGAAAAAATTAACAGTTCTCAGTTTTCCTCCTTAGCCAGGATTCTTATAAAATGAAGATAACATCCCTCTATAGCTATATGTGCATCAAAAATTAGCTAAGCCACCTGTAACATGCTATATTTTCCTATACAAAAGAGAGCATGTGGTGGTTGGAACACATAGTTGATACAGACAGAAACATCTCTCTTACACAGATTCTCTTTACAAAGCCACTTATGAAATTCAAAAAACCATTCTGGGTATCTTGCTTACTTTTCCAGCAAGGATGTTTTCTTCCTGTGCTAACGCAAGACAGATTTCCACATAACAGCAGCTGAGTGCTAACATTTGTTCTTTACAACATATCCCTCTACAGATGAGACCAAATTCTGCTTTACTTCTCATTTTGGCAACTACTTTATATGTAACAGTTGCACAGTGTCATTCTGAATCACAAGTTTTGCTTATGATCTGTAGAATATATCTTGTGTTAGACTACTTTTATTCCTTAATGCTGGAATCCTCATGCTTTATCATCTATAGAGACACAGGGTGGGTATCTGACAAAGCTTAAGTCAGCTCTTACCATTCAACTTTTGCTTTCCCTTCAACACGAGGCACTCCTGAAGTGTTTATACAGATTAAAGGAAATCTTTTATCATACTCTTTGCTCAGTCTGGGTCACCTGAAATGCAAAGTGCAAAATTAAATTCCTACAAACAGTAAAACAGTGCTTTCCTCTTTCTGCGCTCTGCTACACTTCACCATGCACACAACGTGGTAATTGCTTTTGCTTGACTTGTTCAAACAGCCGTTTTCATGATGTGACAGCTAGGGCACTAATATATTTATGCCCTTTGTAATCGGCCAGCACTGCTTGTAATTAGGTGCAAAGTTAATTAAGTGCAATACATCTAATAACTGCCTGCCAGTAACTGTAAAGTTTGATTTAGCACATGAACTGTCAAGGTGTCAGAATGGTGTGTTAAAAAATAAGTTGCTAACAGAAAAACAATCCTGCCACAAGTCAGAGAAAAGCACTGTGGCAGTGAGTCAGCTGAGAAAAGGAAAAGATATTCAATACTCACTACATCCAACACTGGGAAATGACCTCACCTACATTTTGATAAGTTGTATCCTGCTTTCTTGATCAACAAATCGAAATATATTTTTAGTTACCAGCCAATGTCTTCTCCTATAGAAAACCCTTCCCTTTAAAAGCTGTACATACAGCATAGAACTTTTTAAAGCCTGTAAATATCAGTAAGAGAACAGATTATATTTTAAAAAAATTAATGCACAAACAGGGCTATAAAAAGAACCAAGAAGGCCAATAGAGTCACATTTCATGCTTAGAGGCCTGATTTTGTTTGGATATACAGCATATTGCATACCCCAAATACTTATATATAATACGAGCTTAAATAACTGTGCTTTAGTTGTTTGTGCTTTAGTAAATTTCACTATTTTAATTCTTCACCTGGGAAAAAAGCATATCATTCATTATTTTATTATTGTTTTGTAGAAGTAGTTACATTTATACAGTCTGAAAATTCCATTCGGCCCTTCAAAGGCAACTGTGAGGTTGACATGGTCCCCGGAGAAGATGTTTGACACCCCTGCATTAGCAGATATCCCTTCTCCAAACCACAGTGTCAAAATACTTACTCTTGCTTTCAACTGTTTGCTTCTGCTTTCATGTACCTCTTCAGTCTTATTGAAAACCAGCTCCTCTCCTAATGATTGATCATCCCTTCTCCATGAGCACGTTGGGAGTTCTCCAGCTTCATATGCTTTCTTAAATTCAACTTTGATTTGCTCAAATGTTTCCTTCATCTCCATCCCTGTGCAGTATGAACTGTAAAATGTTATTTTCTTCGTGCTAGGTAGTCACGGCAGGTTTGAGCAAAAGAATAGCTGGTCAGTGGGGGGAGCGGGGGAAGAACAAACGACACATAAATTCTATACATAGAATAATTTAGGACTAGCTGTACATCAGATTAGAAGTTACAGTGAGCACAAATGATGGGTTACATATGTACCACAGCAGCACAAAATATGTGCATAGTTTAAGAATGCTTTGATCATTAACGCATTCACAGACACACGAGGCTCAGAAAATTACACCTATAAGATATGAAGAGGGGAAGCATGGACAATGCTCTGAAGCGTTTTTAGGCCAGCAGATGCAAATAAATTGATGGAATTTATACACATACAGCACAGCCCACAAACCTCAAGAAATAACCTAAGAGCAAGGACAACATTGCTATTTCCAAAGCAATCACCAGTAAAGCTTTTTTTCTAAAATACTTCACAAAAATCAATGTCAGATAAGCTAATCTTTGTGGTTAGTGCTTATGAACTGATATTTGATCAGGGAAATTAAGCGCTAGATTGACATGAAATTAATAATGCTTGTTGTGTGGTGCCCAATGACAAAGGTAAATGCTAATAGCTCTGAAATCCTAATGATTGCCAAAGTACTCTTCTGAGCTTTGATTAGTGCTTGTGTTGTGCAATTACGCTTTTCTATAATTACCGTGAATTACCATCATGATATTATTATTCTCATATTTTTTATTCCTCTGAAATTCTCAAAATTTCCTGCAGCTAAAAATCAATTTCATTTGCATTATCACAAGCTTTGATTGTTTAATGAAAAATAATTCCATCCAGACCCTCATGTTAAATTGTCCATTTAAAATTTTCCTGTTATCTAGATTATGTTGAAGTGCCTCTGCTTTCATTTATCATTTGTCTTTATTATCACAGTCACTGCCTTCACTTCATGCCCGATTTCAGAGAGAAGAAAAAAATGAAAGACATTTTTGTTTGTCTCCTTGTCTTTTGCCTGGAAGCCCTTTCTCTGCATGTTCTTCCTTTTCCTTAAAATTCCTTATTTGGAAAGCTTAAAAGTACCAAGACTTTTCAGTAAAATGTGGTAGCGATGCTAAAAATACAGTTTTCTTGGGTTACAGTAGGGTCTGCAGAAGGCCACCATGGACTTACCTAAAGCTTAGAACCGTGCCCTAAGCAAGTGAGATGACCATCCTTGGTCATCCTTGTCTATTCCTGATGGCTGCTGGATATTTCCCTATCAAAAAAACACATGCAACCGGGCAGTGCGCACTTCTTAACAACGTCTATCTCTCTGCTAGTGGTACAACCATGTCAACCTCACTACCGGAATGTTTTTGGCACTTTGGATATCTTCATGGCTTTCAGTGCCATAGTGGCTTTAAACTTCATGAAACATCCTAAAATGACAACCATTTATCAAAATGAGTCTTCGTTTCAGTGTGCTCAATTTGAAGCAAATTTCAGGACTGATCTTCAAGGTGTTTGCACTCTCTGTAAGCAGCATTGATCAACTTTTCATTAATCAGATGGCTACTTAACAGCCTTGGGGAGGAAAAAAAGAAAAAAAAAAAGAGATTGCCTCACATTCAGAAATTTAAAAATAAATAAATAAGCCATTTGTTTGCATGTTTCCCAATGGTTTTTGTTTATGCACAGGAAACTATTAGACTCAAAGTATTGATTTTTGTAGTCTTATTTTTCCTCATCTGTAGGCATTAATCGATTGTCTTTTTTGCTTTCTCAGTAATTTTACAGAAGATCAGATGCCTTACGAAGCAGTGGCGGTTTTGCAGGCTTCCAAAAGCCTTGCTCCAGGGCAGCTTGCAAAACATGAGTGCAACTGTGTTGCAGGGGAACACTCAGAGCATGTGCTCAGCAATGCTGCAACCAAAATGTAGCTTAAGCCATGCTCAACCTTCAAAAAACTTTTTAAGAGCAGAAAGGAAACAGTAATTGACTTCAGTCAATTTCTGGAGACCGTATGCGTTTCAAAATGTACATAGTACCAGAACCAGCAAAATCCGTTCAAAAGCCAACTTGCAAAAATCAGAGAAAATGTGTGTTTGTGAGAGCATGTGGGAGCCTTTTTCAGAGGCATGGAGTTCAAAAACTGTGAGAAAACACCAGATAAGCATGACCTTCAAAAAAAAGTATTAAGGTATCCGACAACCTATCATCCGACATTTGAACATATATCACTTCCTAATGAAGCATGTGTATATTTAAACAGATGGACAAAAGGAGACAGAGGGACAGAATCTATTCTTCAAAACTTACTGAAATCCAATTAACTTTTCCTTGGTTTACATAGGAAGCATTCATTTCTTTTGCAACAAAAATCGAAAAATCTTGTGACCTTCGCACAGTTTTGATCGTCTTAATGCCTCATTTGTATGTTTCTCAGTCTGCCTCAACTCCACCATCATTTTGCCACCTCTATATTAAAAGCCTTCACTGCAGAATTTCTTCTAAAAGAGCAATTCAGTTATTTTTAAGTTTTTTGAGCTACTTTATGATGTATTCACAACTGTTGGACTAGAAGAAAAAAGATGGTCTAGATAACTCTAAATTTATATTAAGTATTTCAATGCATATACACAGAATATTATTTTCTTATTTTTTCTCCTTCATTTCTTTCCAATCTTTTTCAACTGGTTCTATTTTCACCTCATATATGCATCTGATTTTTCTCTCACATACACACAAGTTTCCTACGTAAAGTGTTAATATAACACGTGTGGTCACAATTTCACACTTGTAATATTCAAATAGGCTCAAAGTTAGTCAGAATAAGTTTGACCATGCCCATATGTATACTTAAGGAAATGAAAGCTTGGATTAGATGAAGAAAAAAACCTTTTTTTTTAATCCTATATAAGGATATATACGTCTTAATTTTTTTTTTCATTTTCACCATGAATAATAACAAACGGAGATAATTCATCCGTAACTTCATTGTGATGTGGGGGAAATTAGGCCCACATTGAACATCTGTAGATGGCATCTTTTGAAGCAGTGCTCCACCACCGAGATTTTATAATGATAGCTAAGGAATGTTGGGTTTTGAAGCAGCGATGTACACTCATGAAACCACAACTTCTTTTCATCCACTTGTCAGAGCTGCGAATCTGTTCTCATTGCTTCCTAGGTGGGTTGTGGTTCCACCAGGCTGGGTACATGTCCTGATGAAATGGCCATCTCCGACCCTGCCTTGAATATTGGTTCTGTGTCTTCCAACCCAGCTGTGGCTGCCAAGTGAATGGACGTGGTAGTGACACAGATAGTAAGATTAGCATCTTTGCACACTTTCGTCCCAGTCTGCTTCATATCAGTTCTGCTTGAAGTCACACTGTATAAGGCAGCTGTTATTTTTAGGTACCCAAAACAATGTCACATAAACAAACAAGCGGGAACAAGTCATGCATTGGGTGTTGACCTTGCCCGTGAGCCAACCTTCTCCAACTGGAACCAGTATAAATATAAATTATTAGAGAAGCTCCCACCCACACTTCATGGAAACTTCCACTCTACCACCCACATGGTCACTGCCCAGTCTTACCCCTCTTACGGGAGGTCAGCACAGACCCTGCTTATTTCAAAATTTTTCTTTTATATTACGGATCAGCTTCAAGAGCTTAGGAGAGGAGCTAATCCTACACACATGTGTCTCTGGTGAGATGGCAGCTGTCCTTGGCTAAGGAATTAACACCCCTTTTAAAGTTATCCTTTTTATTCTGAGCTTCCAACAAACAAATCAAATGCAGCATTTAGCAACTGCATGTTTCAAATCACCAAAAGCCCTTTCAGATCTTGAAGCTGTACACGCTGTCTGCTAGAATAACCTCAGGCACTCTGTGACAATTGAATTATAACCAGTGACACCCTCTTTCCCATCCCACTGCACTGAGTTACCTCCACTGTCTCCAGAGAAGACTCTGCATGCTTTCATGCAGGCAGCAATGTGCTGGACAACAGCAGGAACATATTATTAAATATGTCTTTTATCTTCACTTACAATAGCCACAAATTTAACCAGTCCTCAAATATTTTCCTTCAGAGTATTGCAGCCATAAAGGTTCCAGGCCTTGGAAACTAAAGCGGTTTTAGGTGATTATGGCTTTGCAGTCACTTTTATCTAGCCCAACCAATTTTATGCACAAAACCTTGAAGAAAACACCCAGTCACATGCCACAGCACAAGATGAAAAGTTCAAAATCATCTGTGTCTCTCTGTTCCTGCAAGGCCTCCTGTTTTTCCTCTGAGGTATTACAGGTTTGGCTGTTGACCTTTTACTACGGTTTAAATTTTGTTTGAGGATGTTAGAAATATTTCAGCTCCCGAGTGGTTGCCTGTGATTGGAGAGACTGCAGCCGGGGAGCTGGGTGGTCCTTTCTAGTCAGAGGCTTTTCTGGGCTCTCAGGAACTGACTATGCTAATCCAACACTGAACTTAATGTGCTTGAGTACCCATATCACTTCATTATTGCAACTTACGCTGTGGTGTGGAGGGATTTCCTTTCTGTATAAATTGGACTGTCATTGACTCTGGAGCCTGCTAGTAAATACATATTTGTATAAATTTTTAAATTATCTTGGTATTACTTTGTGCAATGCTTTACACGTATGCAGGAGGCATTGTTATTGCTTCCCTCTGAATGTTCTGCAAAGAATGGAAAAGCAGCCTGGATGCAGAGATGGGGAGAAATCACACAGAGTGCTGTATCCAGATCCCTTCAGACAGGGAAATGGTCTGATGGGTTCATATCCATTAGCATGCAGATATTCTGTTTATAAAGAACACCACCCATTTTGTTAGTCAATTCCCAGACTGAATTTCAATCACAATGTATAATAAACTTGGCCAGTCACTTACTTGTATTTCAAAGTGGGTAACAAAAAAAGGTCACCTGTTCTAGATAAAAACTGGAATGTAGCCAGCAATCCATAAATCCCTTTGTCCCGTCCAGAAAGCAGTATGCAGCACCAGAATATGGCAACATTTTGGAGTCTCTGAAATGATCTTCACTGCAGAGATAACAGATGAGATAGTGTAGAGCAAACATCACTGGACTTGTGGCTACTAGACTGAAAGAATACCTGGTAGCACAGCTGTGCTGCCAAGATTCAGCAACAGGACTGAAGACATAGCAAGTTTCACCTGCTTGTCCTGCCTTGCATTAACTCAGCTCAAATGTTGGAAAGCAGAGGTTTTCAGCCTTACAGATACGAACCAAGGTTGTACAAATAAACAAACAGTAATCACAAGCACGGTAGAAAGCCAATACGCTGAAGCAATGCTCTTGACCTAGCCAGCACACTGAGAAGAGCCTGGCAGGCAAATGAGTGCTAAAAATATTTAAAATCCTCCAAAAGAGAAGTACTGACCTTCTCACGTAGAAAAAAGCTTAGGTAGCTCTGATCTTGTGTCAACTGGTTTTATAGTTTAAAAAATCCTTTTGTCTTAATGTAGCTATCAAACAAGTTAAAACTTGCTTTTACCAAAACGAACAGATGATCATCATCTGGATGCAACAGCAGCAAGACAAGCTCAATGGGAACCGTTGTATCTGTACTGCTGCACCCACATCTGCATTCTGGTTGGGATCTTCACTCTAAAACAGGGTGAGTGGGAATGCCGACCTCTACATTGTCTAAGGACAGAAGCAAATAAATATCAAAAGCCTTTCCTCTTCCAAAGCAGAGAAATGTTTCAACAAACCAGGAGAAAGATGCATGCATGCTAGAAATATTACTAGTGAGATGCTCAAAGCTAAGGAGTCTTTAGCAGTATTATGTCTGTGTGATGTTTCATTTTTTATAATTTTTATTTTCTTCTGTTTCCAGCAGTCCTCCTCTCTCATATAAAATCTGGAGTTATCAGGTAAAGCAGATTCAGTACCAGCTTATTGCTACACTAAGACATACCAGCTTTTCGCTTTCTAAGCTAAACTTCTAGCGAGGGTTTAAAGTTGATGACACCTCGTGTCTTGAAATTCACCAGACAGCTTTCTGACACAAGACCTTTCTCTCGCATATCTGTATCCACTAACTGAATTTTTATAGTATTTTGAAATTACATTTTAACACCACTGACATAGACTTTCAGGGAGTGAAGAGCAGTTACTTTGACTCTGGCACCATCTACTGAAAAGTGAATAAAAGCGCCTGGACTACAAGACCATAAAAGATATATTAATCAAGGAAATATGCCCTAATTATTTTTTTTTTTTTGCAGTGAGAATATTTCTATTTTCTCATCACGAAAAAGGCTTTCACTTACATCCTTGAAAAATATTTTCTTAGCTTCTCATTACTGTTGACATTCATCAGAGTGCAACGATATAAGGTAATAAGATCTTTCCAGTCTGTAAGATAACCAGTACAAACAAACAAAAATTTGCTTGCACTGACTCTGCAAGCAATTCTTCACCACACAGATGCTGAGGAAGAACAAGCCGTTTTGGTATAACTACCAGGAATGTTCTTAGCTGTGCAAAATCCATTAAAATACCACGGTGAAAAAAGCCTCACACGAAGGCTTAGTTTAGAAAACAGTTTTCTTATTCTTGCCTTTCTAAAGATTTAATTTTCCCTTTCTAGACAGAATACATTCCCCATGCATTAACGAGCAAACTATAAATTATAAGGAACTGTATTTTGTAATTAACATTTAACATTCAGAGAACAACATATTACTAAAAAAATATTAAAAATATTGAATATGGCTCCTAAACATTTCGCAGGTATAAGAATCAATGGGAAAGTAAGTAATATTTTGCCACTGCCTGTATGTTTGTACAGAACTCTCTTAACAGGGGAACAGAATTTAAACTACAGTCAAAATGCACAAGGACAACTAGGAGTTACAGCCAATTCAGAAGATTAAGACAGAGGTTAGTAAGTAAAAAATGTGGCAGAATAATAAGAATTGATCACCTGTACCCCTGAGCATTGAAATCAAGAGAAGGAATATTGTCTTAAGCCTGCTGGACATTCAGAAGAACAGAGCCGTCACGCTTGCAGGGTCTGCTGATTAATGCTTGGCTTTATCGTAATAAAAGATTTATTGCATTTTGCCTGAAGTGGGTAATTGAATAATCCCTCTAAAAAGCAATAATTTTTCCATGAAGTTCATAAAGTTAATACACTTGCAAGTCTCCAAGCAGAAAAAGAGAAACAGTTAAGCATCAGCCTGTGGAAATCATTGGATGTAACTCATAATGCACGAATGTTACTTTATAGAAGTTTGTTAAAGTGTTTTACAGGAAAAAATACATAAATTTTAAAATACTGTCTGTGTACACATACCATGATTGAAAGGATAGTGATTCCTGATCTCACATCTTTCGATATCATAGTAACTCCACTGAATCACTGAATATTATTCTCACTTTATATGGACTAAAATTGAATTGAAACTCAAAGATAGCCTAACTTAAAATTAGTGTATTTTCATCAGTCTTTCAAGCTGTACTAGAAATATTTCCACTTCCTGGGAAATGGGACAACAAGTTCCAAAAGTACTACTTCAGCTCTTGATATCAATAGGATTTTGGTGAAATGGAAAGAAAATTCATATTGATTGGCACTGTGTTTGTTGTTTATCGACCATATCCTACAAAATGCATATAAGACTTGGACAATCAGCCAGAGAGTTAGCACTGTACCTTCTAGTAATCACTATGAACAGCTGGAAGGTATAATCTCTCTCCAAGCTCCTGAGTAGAAATCACCAGAATGAGGATCCTGATCGACCACAGAAGAAAGCAAGGTGTCCTCTTCTACTGTGGTGTGCTCTTCTTGGGTGTCATACCTAAACCAGATCAAAGGGGCATACGATAATTAATATATTCCCTAGGGCTGGATTCATAAGTGTACAAAGGTATAGGATAGACTGACAGAACCAAGATGTGTCACTTAACTAGCTAAGGGGAAAAAAAAGAAACAAACAATTAAAAAAAAAAAAAGCAGCATTTGGACAAAATGTGGCAGTCATAAATTCTGCCTCAGATGATAATTCTAATAAAGAAATCTGAGCTCATAGTGTCTTTCAAAACAATACAAAGCAAGATGCAATATCCTCAAACATAACAACCTATAATCTAACAAAATCCTCAAGTTTATGTACTTAAAAGGTATCACCTGCAACTGTTACAACTCTAGATATTCTTATCAGGGGAAAGCACTGAACAGAATTTTTTTTTTTTGAGAAGATGAAAACATGAAGCACTTAGACTGTCACTAAGAATGCTGTATAGAGGAAAGGTAAAGATCATACTGTTGCAGTGGCTTGCAGGATCATCTTAAAATCACAAAAGATGCTCCCAACTAGCAGAACCATTTCACTGCAGCTCAGAGGCTCCAGCAAGAGCTGATTTTGAAGACATCTTACAGCACCTTGATGTCTGATAATCAGGCTGCTCCTGAGATCAAATTAAAACGAAAATTGTCGACACATAAATGATACCTGCCCACAATACTGTAATGTGAGTCAGACACTAGTATTTTAAGGATTGTAGGAATTACTATTACTACAACAGTCATCATGTGACAGAATCAATCACAAAGGCATTTTACGCAATAGAATGAGTAGTTATTTTATGTAAACATGCCGTAGACATTAATGATTGTCCTGGTTTTGCTAAAAACAATACCAGTTCTCTTTTAGTGAATTTTCCTTTCAGTTAAGTTCTTCTAAGTACTTTCTAAGTAACTGCACTTTTCTGATTTTAGCTACATGTTTTTTGGACACTGTGCTCCGAAACTGATGACCAATGGAATGCAGGAGAGGCTCATGTTTAGATTTATTGCTATAAAAACTAAGAATTCTGATAACACCCCATAATTGAGAGGGGCGTATTTGCAAGGAGGGGCGCACAGAACAGGCGACTAAAACTGACCAACTGAGTATTCCATCCCAAACACGCCATACACCCTATGAAAGTGGGAGATCACAAGGGTCTTTCTTCGACCATGGTCAGCATCTGAAGAGGACCCTGCCTGTCATCCCTGCAAATCCCAGGCCTGGTTCCAGGCCCTGCATCCCTGAATCCAATTTCTGGTTTGCTGTGAAGTCCTGCCCAGGACTTCCGGGTGCCTGCCCTGCAGCTGCTGGAGCCACACCAGCTCCCAGCTCCGCAGATGCTGGAGTCATGCCAGCTCCACACAGGAGGGGAAAAACGCTGCTACCTGGGATATTCAAGATTGGTTTTGTGTATTTTGTATGTTTTCTGTATTTACTAGTAACATTAGTAAAGCATTTTAAAACTTTTTTCCAACTTGCAAAGTCTCGCTTCCTCCTTATCTTTCCTATGTGGGAAGTGTGAGGGGGTGACAGAGGGCATCTGCCATGGTTTATTGTCGCCTTTCAATTAAACCTTGACAGATTTATTGGTGGCCCGTACAGGGACAAAGATGCTGTACAGGGAAAAGATAAGAGAAACTGTGACAATGATCAAAGTATATTTTTGTGCATCTGAAATAACTGACTTGTACACCTGTTGTGCCCAATTCATAGCCTGCTCCATTATGGATACTGATATCACACTCATTCTAATGTTGCTGACCTCTTAGCCACACATGCCCAAAACAATTCTGGGGGAAGGGAAGTTCACTGTGAAATTTTCAAAAGACTTCAACTAAAACTCTTAAGGATCAAGCTCTTTTTTCCTAAAAGTGCTTGAAGATACAGACAGACTGGAACAAACCATTTCTAACCTGTCAGAATGCCATCTCACTGCCCCATGGAGAATGAGAACCAACATGGGGAGGTCAGCCACACTTGAGGACACATGCCATGGTATTCTTAATATTGATACCTGTAAATAAGGTAGGAAAATACTTCAAGCTTTTATTTTAACAGAAATTTTGAATCCTGAATTACCTGCATTTTCTCTATAACCCCTAGGTAACACTACAGTTCAGAAATGCAAGATTATTAACTCTAACCCAATCATACTCATAATTGTGCCAAACTTGGTTCCAAGTATCTTATCCAAGTGTTTGGCTGGAAGCTTCCAAATCCATAAAATCAGTACAGGACAAATTCAATCCTGGTGTTAGTGGATGCAACTTGGCAAAAGGCAATGCAGTCACAAAACGTCTGACAGGTAAGCATTTCTCAGATGGTTGGAAGCTGTGCATGACTGTGTGGCACATGTTATCTAAACCTAGTCAGTGCCAAAAGAACAGTTTCAGTGTTTCTCTTGAGAAGCATCCATTCATTTATTTTGAACTAGCCGATACAAAAACTTAACAAAACCAAATTCCATAAAAGAATGCTTAAAGTGTAATTTGAAACAACTGAATAAAACCACAAAAGTAATAAACAGCAAAAAAGCCCAAGGAAAGAAACAATTCACAGGAAATCTGTTGATATATATAATACTAGAGGTTTCTAACTCGCCCTCTTGTTTGTGCCTTCACACGCTTCAGATATCCCCACACGGCCATACAAATAGTTGGACATCGCGCGACAGAAAGAAAATCAAAGGATTTTAATTCTACTGGAGAGAGACATGAAACCCAAAGAGGAGGAACAATGCTCTTCCACCAGCCCTATCAACTTAAATGGAAAAGCAGCAGCTTAAGCCTCTCCCCCAGTGGGTCTGTGTACATGGAAAGACACCACTTCTTAATCCAGGATGTTATGTCTCTCACAATTTTCATAGTTTCTGTGTCACACTGTGTGAAAACACTTTCTGGAGCCACACGTAGACTCAGCTTCTCAGTAAATGCAAACTAGTACATCCTGGCGTAGAGTCAATGGCTCCATGTCTAGCCACGACAGATCAGAACTTGGACTCCAGTCCTTAACACAACTTTTCAATCTTTGTTTTTCACCTGACCATGACAACAAAATGGCCTTTTGCTAGGCTGTGCAACTTACACTTCCAACATTACCCTCAGTGGACTACAGAATCGAGAAAACTGTGATTCTTTTTTCATTAATGAAACGATTCTCAGGCTGGATTGCAATGACACAACACATTTCAGACATTCTTCTTCTCTGAATTAATGCACATGGGACTACTAATGTAGTACTTTTGACATAATATGAGATCTTTTTTGACTGTGCACTTTGTGTTACATAGCTTCACTAGAAACACCAATGGAAACATTAGAATCCTATACTCATATTTTTAATTTTCACTTTGAACCATCTGGTAATCTCTGCCAGGTATGGAGCAAATTATGGGCCTCCAATAAATTTTCAGGACACTGTCTATTACTTTTTCTCCTCGATAAAAACCATGTTTTAAAAAATATGACATAGACAATTAAAATTTGAAAACAATATTATCGCAACATATGCAGTAAGATAGTGGAAGAAGGAGGGCACATTTTTGGTACTGATATGTACTTAGACAGAAAGAATGACACTTCCATCCTACAGTCAGGTTTAGGATGACACTACCTCGGGAATTCTGTGCAAAGAAAAGGGCCAGATGGGACATATTGCTCCAGTACATCTTAGGGAGTAAAGGTGGGGTTTTTGGCTCCTGTTAGAGTAAATTAATGGCATGAGAATAGCTATGAGAAACATGGGAGCTGTTGGCTGAAGAAAAGTTACTCAAACTCAAAAGCAAGCAAGTAATATGGGCTGTCAGTGAAGCAGTCCTTAGGGAAAGACACCGATTTCTTTTGTAATTTTATTGTTTTAACAATTTAGAGTTCTCATCCATGTTAGTTTGAAACATGCTAAACATTGATTTGTGTTTCCATAAAAAGTCTGTTGTGTTTGCAACTCAGTGGAAGAATTGCTTGGATAAAGCATTATGCCATACTGTTCAGGGCTGGCAGGGAGCTAGATCTGACTGAATGAGCAATATTTGTGATGCCAAAATTGCATCTTTCATTAAGTGACCAAAAGGCATTCTTTGGTTTAGAATTTAGGAGTCTGCAGTAATACAGTATCTTGCATAGTAAGTTCTGTTCCAGACAGCATGGCAGATACTAACAGAATAAAATGGAGAGGGGAAGTCCATGCCCTGCAAGCAAATTACAGTGGGGCCCAGTGCAGACCATACAATAAAAGAGGATGGAATTTTGGAATGGCTCAAATATTTGGAGAGGAGAAAAGGGGGACGGAAAACTGGGAGTAATGTGAGATGGCAAATCTTGCCAAAATATTTATGTCTCTCTGACCTAGGCAGGTTAGATCTTCAGACGAGAACCTGTTTGTAACAGGGGCAGCTAATAAAAAGTAAAATTTATTGCTTTCTCATCGTAAACACTGCCCCAGATGTTCAACCACAAAGTACATAGGTTAACCACCCAACCAAATTCAAGGAAGAAGATCAATAAAACAACATCAGGGTATCCTTTTACCGGTAAAGGCAGAATATTTGACTAAAGAGCAAACAGTATATGGTATCTCAGGAGACTCCTTAAAGCTCTTGCCATAAAATTATTGAGGATGTTAATATGAGAATTGCAATATGAACACCAAAGACCATAGATTTTCCTCTTCTCCTTTACAACGGGAGAAATAGAGCAGTTCTCAAAACTTGGACAGGACCCATGCTGTCCCCGATAGGTTATGAGAAGTTCACATAACAAGATAAAACCCCTAAAGCATGAAACATTTTGTTTAGATGTAATTTCACATGGACTTTGCTATATACTCCAGCAGTAATCTGTTTTCTGTATTTCTGCACAAAGAATAACACTGGAATTGCTGTACCTGTGACCCAAGTGCGGAACACCAGGAAGTACTGTCTCAATATTTCATTTCACCCATCAGCTGGTTTTGAGGCAGGCATTGCTTTATTATGTATAAATGTATAAATCTGATTAATCACCATGCACCCTTCATATTCTACAGCCAAGAGCACCCAGAGCTATAACTGCTGAAATGTAATATTTCCTTTGTCCTTTGCTAAATCCAAAAAGCCTCAGACTTAGCTCAAAATGCCTGTTGTCAGTTGCAAACAAGCTTTCTGCAATTATACATAAATTTTAGGGCCAGATGCATGTTTCTGCTAATCCTCATGATAGAACAGCACTAAACTTGCAACCAGTAAAGATGAATGGTCCCTACAAATGAAGGAAGACTAGAATAGATTTGTGAATGTTCGTGTGGACCAAACATTCAATCTTTTTTAACATCTCCCAGCAGATAGTTTTCTGTTTGTCGTTTTCAGTGTTGAAGCTTAGGACCTCTTCATTACATTTTACATAAAATTCAGCCTTCCCTGCTATCGCTTATTATACACATTAGAAAATTTTTGCCATTAAATTTTCAGAGGTCATTAATGATATACATATTGAGTACATCTTGCCTCTGGTAAATTCATAGGGGCATCACATGCCTGGTTCTCTTAAATTGTCTTGGTGTCTGTAGCTGACAATGTAATAAGAATGAAAGATGACTTCTTATTCCATGTGAGAAAACATCAGGAGTATATCTGTGGGGGAGAGAGCTTTGGAAGCACATAAATGTTGCAAATTTTGGTTTTGTTTTGCAAAGGAGACAAATAAAAGTACTTGCCATGTGCTAAAAAGCTAGAAATAAGCAGACTGAAAAGAATTAGAAGAGTTGTCTCAAATTTCTCAATGTCAAGTTAGAAGATCAAGTGATTTAGAAGGTTGGGCAAGGCGTACAAGGAGGAACAGATTCATTACTTAGCTTTTGTTTCTTGGTTTGACTTTCTCGTGAACATAGTACAATTAGTTATTCTAGTCAGTAATTTGCATCTCAGCTACTTTTTCCCATTCATACCCAGTGACGTAATATGACAGAGCTCAGGGTTTGAGTGCTAGCCCAGTGCTTCTGGTTAGCCAGGGCTTGACTTCAGAAATTCAACTTTCATGGTCTACAGGTGCGTGAATGCAAGATGTTAATGCAGTTTTTGGAATTCAAGAATGGATTACACCCTCTTTGTAGACCTACATAGCTGATGAGTATTGTTGCTACAAAAGGATGGCTCTGGAGCAAGGGAAACTTGGAAAGTGTGAAGTATTCCATATTCTTTCAGACCATCTTTCTATCTAATGCCAGGTGCAGTTTTAATGTCACTTTTTAGCTACTTTTTTTCTTTTAATCATCTGTGCCCCAGCATAGAAAGGATTGTTATAATTTCCCACTTACATGTTGATGATTTTAATTTTATTCATTGTAACTATATAATTTTTCATGGAAAGAAAAAAAATCACATAATTGTTTGAAATAATTATTCTCAGCAGCATCCTGTGGCAGTGATGTGCAGCCCCATCTTTTTCACTGTTTCTGACACTACATTCCAGGATTGTTTTATCAACATTTCAGTCGCTAACATTCAGTCCTATGAGTGTTCACACGCATGATGTATCCTTTATCATTTACATCTCTCAGTGCTCTTGTTACCAATAAAAAGGAATGCCAAAAATTTAGGACAGGAAGCCTGATTAATTGTTTCATCCCTGCTGCTTTCCTACTATCTACTGCTGTTCAACACGTGAGAAAATCATCTCTGGTCAGACCAAAGGTCCAGCTAGCCGAGCAACAGATGCTTAGGAAAAGAAGGTATTTAGAGATTTATCCTTCCCTTGAGATTCACTCCCAGGTCCTGGAGCTGAGTCACTCAAGAACCACCTGATGGTGTCTACTCAGATGCCTCTTTTCTCTTAGTGGAACAATTAGATTCAAGATAGAGTTTATTGTTATGTGACACTATGCTCAGATTTCTGAAGTCTGTCAATTGTCATACTACTTCATCCTGATTGAGTGTAATAGCCTGGCATGCATTATATGTGCCTGACAGGCGGCCAGTTCTGTTTCCACATGAGGCTGATCTGTTGTTGGATTTGAGTAGGACACTTTTTCTGTTTCCCCTCATAGCCAGGTACTGGTATAGTGTTCAACATAAACAGGTTTCAGCATTTTGGAAATCTCAACATTCTGCAGCTATACAAGTAGGAGCAACACTGCACATCCCATTCCTTAACCAGTGAAAATAACCACCTCACATGAAACTTGACCCCTTAGTTCTCCACAGTCACCATCTGAATCTTCTTCCATTGCTCTCCACCCTGCCAACATTTTTCCCCAATTTTTTATTTTTCCCCCATTTCTGCTGGTGTCAGGGGTAGACACATTGCCAAAAGCTAAGTTCTCCCAGGTAAAAGAGGTTCTATAGGATTCTGGTAGCAGACCTTTGCTTCTGGAATAAAGTTATCTTATTATCATTGTCCCTTCACAAAAGAGAGAATACGACAAAGGAGATTTAAAGACAGAGCTGAAGCCTACAAAGAAGCTAAGAAAAGCCTACATTGGGTTAAGGGTCATATAGTAGGAACCCAGTAGTCCACCACACTCGTAAAATGTTTTTCCGTTTAGTTACAGTTTCAGCCCCTCCCTTGAACACCACTCTTGTGCCTGTCTTCAATAGCTAATGTTTCTGGATCAAAACTTAATTTTCTTCCTTGAAGAATACTGCTCTTTATTATGCCATTTGTAACCTCGGAGCTGTTAGGCTAACGTAAATTTAGGCCAAATTTCACTTCCTTTCACATTCCATTTTTGCTGAATTGAGGTAGATGAGAAAAATACAGAAACTTCAGCGGGAATAATCTTGTGCAGATGGAGAAAACCCAGATGCATTTAGTGGAGCAGCTCTTTGTCAGTCAAAGCAGTCCAAAGGACAGATGTGTTGTTTGTTAATCATTCAGAAAACCCTGGTGATTAGAAACTCCTAGATCTCAAAAAGGCCAGCCAACTAAAAAAGATACACTGTGCTGCAGCACTCATAGTACTCCATTTGGGAGAATAAGAGGATTTCTTGGCCAGAATTAAGTAGGAACAATGTAAATAAGGTTATTATACATAAAAATCAGAGTGCATGCCCTGGAGGATGGGGAGATTTCAGTTCTATAAATCAGCTAGGAAGATCTGGCAAAGTTTATTGTCCAACTGGCCTACAAATTTAACAAGAAGACTAGTGCAGACATTTCTTTAAGAGGCTTAAAGAAAAACAGAGGTCAATTCAAGCCAATGAATTAAAACACTATGAAAAGCAAGTGAGATCCATTAGTAAAGAACCTGAAAGCAATACACTGTGACCCCTAAAGAGTATTCCCCAAATGTACCGAGTAAAAGGGTAGAGGAAAAGCAGAGATTATGCAGTGAGAACTAACATAAATAAAAGCCTAAAATCATGTACTGAATTCTTGCATGGGTGAAAAGAAATGTCTCTATTTTATATAATTCATGTGATGCCCTAGGATTTGTAACTGCCGTTGCATGTAAACAACATCGTAATTAAAAAACTACATTTTTATTATTCATAATTATTTGTATTACTTAGGAAATAGTCCAAAATCAGTGTCCAGCTGCTAAACAAACAAAGATGAAGTATATAGCCGCTGCCCCCAAATATCGATAAATAGATAACACTACCAAAAAAAAAAACAACAAAAAAAAGAAGCCAAGATTAGTCAATAGTATGATCAATCCTTTCAGCACACAATCTGCATACCTGCTTTAAGTATTTCCATAGACCTCATTACAAAGTAGAAATAACAGAGGCTGAAAAAGTTTTGAAGTGGCTTTGCTAACTCATGGGAAGATCTGAACATGAAGAACAACTTAGAAGAAAGCACAGGATGCTGGTTTGGAAACCTATGTGACAGGGAAAGATGCTCTCCCAGGGGTATCAGTTTGGTAGAGGTAGCAGGGCAGTGATAGAGCCATGTGGCTTATATGGTAACTGCAGCAGAGGAGAGGAACCGACCTGTTGAGCCAAGCTGGTGGTACAGAAGCTAATGGAGAATGACAAAGATTTCGGTCTGGGCTAAAGGAGATAACTGAATGTCCTTGTTGAGAGATTGTCCAAAGCTGCAGAAGGAAAAGAGGAGGAAATCAGAGGCACAAAACCCCTGTAGAAAAGGAGGAGGGAATTGGAGAAGATCCACTTGTAACACGTGCTGAGGGAACAAATAGGGAGGTAGAAGAGGAATTAGGGGAAGACAGAGGCCCAGCAGCCAGACCAGACATGATCTCAAGCATACAAACCCGGTTGGATGGGTCAAAGGGACACTGATCAGAGACGGTGCTAACTCTGGATAGAGCTTCAGTCATGCTGAATTATGAGGCAGCTGCAACAGTCACTAACAAAGACTTGGCTCAAATAAGCACCATATTTAAGTATTGAGACTCACTGGAACAGAATGGTACTGCACAGCAAAATCATCCCTTTTTCTTGTTATTCTTAGGTATAAGGACTGAGAACTGAACAGCTTTACAGTCCATCTGTTGGAGAACATAGCAATTGAAATCATATATGAACAGTAGGATCCTGGTTTGCATTAAAAAAATGGGTAAAAAAACCCCAAACTTTGTACACAGTTTAGTAAATTTTGTCAGCCCAGCTAAGCATTGAGGCCTGGAAACAAACAGCTGAACACATCACTGATTGTGCTATAGGTAAATCCATGAGCAAGGCAAGCACCGTTTTCTTCTACCTGTTTCTACTGATCAAAGTTAACTATTTACCACAGGTTTTATTTGTCATGTTTATTTTCCAGTTTCATTGCCTAAAATATTTCCTTAATGTGTTAATCAGTCTGCCTCCTTACTGGTTGCTGCCCCTTCTTCTAGAAATTTCTATACGGATCTCATTTGTAAAAACAATAAAAGAGAACAGTTAAAAGCAACATAAAAGTAACATTTATAAAAATTGGGAAGTCTCCTCCTTCCTAAAAATACTACAAGGAGAATAAGCTCACTGTAGCATATTACTGTAGCTTATGAGAATGCTCATTGTAGCCTTGTATCTGACAGATACTAATAAAAGTAGTTCTACAGGTCAAATCAATCAGAATTTGCAGTCTTAGCCATTTATTATATCAAATCCATCCATATATGAAGAGCTTAAAAACATGTTACAACATTTTATAACCAGTAGTACTAATGTTCTCTCAGTAGGCATAGTAACAATCCCGCATGGTTACATTTTCAGTACATTATTTTCTTGTTTAATTCTTTAGATTAAAATCTCACTTTCTAGTATGTTCCTCTGCTCTACACTTACATTCTTCCTATATCGGTTATGCTAAGAGTTACCTTTTTTTTTTAGCGTCAATTTTTCCATACACAGCTGAGGGGTTTGGACAGAGAAATGTTTGCAGCAGCAATATAGCAAAAACTCTGCTGTGTTGATAGTTAAACCATTACTTCAGCTAACATATCACCTGGTCACCCTTTATCATTTTTGAAACTGCAAAAAGGATTTGAAGAACCACAAGCTACATGACAGATTCAAGTCTGCATCTCATGCTTAGTACTTCTAAGACCAGGTTTTGATCCAAGGGAAACTGAGATTTCACACATAAATCTTTGCCCAGAACAAATAAGCAACCTGCCCACAGTCAGGTCCCATGTGGGAGGCCCTCTCCAGTTAATATGAATAAAATCAAAATGAACAGAAATATTTTCCCATTCACTTAAGCACATTCTGACACTGAGCTTTTATCTAAAACATAATTCAAGTGTAGATCAAGTTTTAAGGAAGGAAGTAAAAATTATTAGGTGTCTATCAAGAATTATAGAATACAAACTTTTTTGCTCATGGGAATAATTTCTCGCTAACACATTTCAACATTTAGGTCCTCATCATTTCAGGCATAGCTGATAATTTATAGCACAAATTTAAGAAATAAGCTCATGTCAGTTAAGTATAACCTTCCAAGAACATCCTTTTTTTCTTTAATATTCTTTAGCATGCAAAGAAATATTAGATTTCCATGAATTCACTGTTGTGTTCTTACTAACAACTGTGGTGGACAAGTAATAGCAGACATAGGCCAGCACAACAGTCAAGTATGTGAACACATCAATTTATATAAACCAGCATTTGGTTACTATTGTTGGTTTTGAGGAGCGGTGTTGCCAGCTATCACAAAAAGCATAAACAGTTCATAATCTGTAATAGTTCCTTAGACAGCTGCAAGGCCATAAGAAACCAACTTTTTTTTCCTCAAAAGCTTGCACAAAACACGCTATTTAGTTCTAAAATGGGTGGCTATTTCAGAAACTCTACACCAAAAATACAGAGGAAAAAGTAAGATTTTTCTATTAAATTAAATGGTTTGTTAAAACAGCCTGGGCAGTTAATTCTGGGCATCTTGTCCTAAAAGAAAGCAACTGTTGCAAGATACATAGGCCTAGCGTAAAGAAAGTTCATCAGTTTACTTCAGCAATTTAATTTGTGAAATTAAACTAGGTCAGATGACTTCAACATATGCAAGTCTGGTTCTGAGCCTCTTCACAACTTGTCATTCTCACTAAAGCAAGCAAAGCTGCACAGTTAAGCAAAGTCTACTGCTCCAGAAGGGCAGAAAGTTTAGACATGGATAAAAGCTGAGCAAGAGTAAACAAACATAAATTTTCATATCCTTCATGCCACTCTTGCTCATCGACACAGGCCAGATTTCACCTCCCTTAACTGTTGTGCTTGTTTAGCGTTAGTTTTTAAAATTTAAAAGTGGTTTAGAGAAGCTCAGTTTTATGGTGTCTTACTTTAAATTCCTTAAGAAAAATAATTTTCGGAAGTGCTGGGTACTTTTGCTCTGAAAATCAAGACTTTTTAAAAGAGTTTTGGGTTTCCAATCAATAAAACTCAAAGCACTTATTATCACTCAGAAGGTGACTCCTGAAAGAAAGGTTTATGGTTGGACTCAATCTTAAAAATCTTTTCCAAACTAAGTGATTCTATGATTCTAAAAACTACTTTCCAGAACCTCTCCAGTTTCCTGTCTTCTCATAACTATATTATGCAGCAAACGAAGGCCCCTAACAGTCACTGCATGGAAAATAATAGCAAACACAGGAAGGTCATAGAAATATTCAGACTATGCAACAGAGCTGTTCAGAGTTGGCGGTTTTCCTCTGCAAGAGCCTGTGCAAACATTCTGTTCAATTTCATATCTGTGGGAGTTTGCAACCCCCACATCTAATTTTCAGATACAAACTCACACAAACCCTTATTCTCATAATAAACACCCCCAGCTACGTCCCACCTAAATTTTCCATGGTGCTGAGTTTAATAAAATCTGGATTTAGCACCATTATTTGGACAGGACTTTTTAAAAGGTTTCTGATAAAGAATTTTTTTTTCATCTGCACTAAGAGGCATAGAATGTAGTGTCTTATGATACTTTGCATGACAATGGTTCTAAAAAAAGATAATTTGAATGTTAGCTTAGTTATTCAAGCATATAAACCGATCCTTTTGCAAGGGAGAAAAAAAACACCATTCACACTAATGCCTTCTATGTGTAGTATCAAATGAAATAGTTATGGCAAAATACAACACAGTGTTCAAAAATACTTTGCTCCATAAACAAATTCTAGTTTCTTAGCACTATATGTCAAAACAAATTTATCCAAAATGCCTGTCAGTTGGTACTGTGTCACATTTGACAGCTTTTCTTATAACAGTAGATATTCTTCAAATACTCAAATGAAGCCAAAGTTTATAGGTACTAGTATTTAGTTTACAAATAATTATTACTGTATGGTAGGGTTTAGCATAACAATATGTTATCACACTTGTGATCCAACCAAAGTAATCTGAGAACTACGAGTATCTTGCTCTTTAGAAATTATCCTTAGTATAGCGCAGGGCACTAAAGGAAAAAAAAAAAAAAAAAAAAAAAAANAGCTTTCTGGCATTGTTATGAAATTGAGAGTCCCTTTTTCTTTGTTACAAGTGTTTAAGAAGAGTTTATTTATGAAAGTATGCATGTCACAGAAAGCAGCGTTTCATGACAAGTATCACCGCTGAAAGACTTGTTTTACTCACGTTTGAACAATGTCTTCTCTCTGAAGCTATACCTCCTAGCTTTTCAGCCTTCCAAGTACAGTAGGAAACACTATATCGTGTTTCTTTCACCAGATACTTTGATAATGGAGCTCTGTCATGCTTCCTTGCTGGGTTTTGCATTGCCTTAGGCTGATTTAGAAGGCCATCTGGAAATTACAACTGATTAATTAGCTGTGAGCCAATGATGTGAAGAGGGCAGATGGAAGAACACAGTACTACATTGCTCCCTGCCCTGCAAGAGCTACCAGTCCAATACCTGATCCACCTTGAGGTCCCTGTCTCTTTCCAGGAATATTTTGAAAGATTCAGGTAAATCTGCCACAGTAATTGTCTTTCCTCAGCCGCTTTTTCTCCCAGCTCTGTTTACTGGTGATACCAATTATGACAAAGATGATGCCTGAAAACCAGGAGAGAAGGGACCTGACAGCAGAGTGTTTTCAGCAGAAGTCGTGCCTTGAAATCCACAGAACTTGGGCAAAACCAGCTTGGTTTTACATTTGTCATGCCTGTATGTATTCCCAAATGGAAAAGCTGTGGTATTATAAACCTAAATTTTGTCTGATAGAAAAAAGGTATTTGAGAATCCTCCTGGCCCCTGTATGCATTTACCAGATTCACTTGCACATATGACACATACATCCGTATTTACTGATCACAATTTTCTGGCCAGAGATATGAAAGCCCTTTACCAACATCCTGATGTTTTAAGCATCACAACAGAAGTACTAAGAAGCAGTTTTAGACCAAAAAGAAGGGGAAAGTTATTCTGCCTCTCAGACTTTATCTCTGCACTTTATCTCTCCACGTGCCCTCTCTATACACATTCTAAGTGGGAAGGACAAGGTGAAATGAATATCAAGCTATTCTTCCATATTTCTGAAAACAAAGACTTCCTCTCTCTTGCTGTGGATTGGTATCTTTGCGGTCAGCTTGAATTTACAAAGTCAAGGAGCTAGCTGTTCTCTTTGGCTTAATAGCTGTGTGAATAATGTTGACAAAAATCATATCAGAAAGACTGGAGATTAAAAAACAAAATGAAACAAAACAAAAACAAAACAAAAAATAAAACACAAAAAAAACCCCAACCAAACAAAAACCAAAAACAAACAAAAAAAAACCACCCCACCACTCTGTTTTTCATTCTCCAGTTTGGAACTGAGAAGGTCTGAAGACTAACAGAGTGCATAATAGAAATAGTAAATATATTATTACTCTTGATAAGGTAATTACATTTTGGATTTCCAGTCATGAACCAGTACCACATTATACAAGGTCTTGTGCAGTCACAGAGGAATATCTGATACAAGCACTACAGGTAAGTGAGAGAGGCAGAGATTATTTATTCCATTTACAGTTATACCTATGTATGAACTGCAATTAATCAAGCAGCTCTTCATTTCTTACTAGATGCAATACAACATTGTAATGGATATACTAACGAAGGAAGTTGAAGTGAGATTACAAAGCACATTTGTGCAAAAAGCAAATTATTCTGTCATTCTCGCCTTACTATTTTGTCAGCTACTTTTACTTGAAAATTAAGAAAGACCTTTAATTAATAAATACCTTTTTCTACACAAACGGTATCACAGCATACCACCTTAAGTCTTACTTCTTTCAAATTTATTGCTGATGAAACACAGATGTATGAGCATCAGTGCAAACTGCACATTCACAGGTTTCCAAAGAAACCGAGCCAGAACCAATGACTTAACATTAACTTAAGATCAACAACATCAAATGCTTGCCTGGTAAGAGAGGGATGCAGAATTATAGCACATTTGCAATTAACATAGAGACAGAATTTAAGACAGTTGTTCTACAATAAACATGAATACAAATATTTAATTGTACTTGAATTAAAATGATATTTTGGTCCAGATTAAAGCATAAAGCTAAATATTTGTTTATCAAATCCTTTTTCTCTCTTTAAATTACTTAAGAGCCCATGCTTTGACACACTAAACTCCTGACTAAAGACAGAAAAAACTACCTGATGTCCACACCAAAAATATCATTCCTTCTGCACTGAAATCTGAAAACGGAGTCAACCTCTGCCTGTTTTAGTCTGTCATACCTGCTGACACCAGCCTTGCAGTTTTCAACTTGTCAAACAGCCCACTGACTAGCTATTTTAAACTAAACTGTAAATATTGCAGGAGCAGCCCAAAGGAAAGAAAATCCAGTCTATCTAATTTGCAAAATCTCTCCAGCTCATCATTATTTTCCAAGTGGGTAAGTCTGAAGATCGTTTTTTCCCAGTATAATAAATGACATGTGGACTCAAATGTGAGTCCATATGTCAAAGCACTTGAGTTCCTTGCTTGTCCATAACCAGGAGAGAACTTCAAGGCACCTGATATTAGCTAACAGTAATATACATGTATGCAAAATCTTGTTTACCTTTCCCTCCTATTCTTCTTTCCTCTTCTTCCTTCCCTAAACCACTTCAGTGCCCATGTCTTGACATATTGAACTCCACATGTTAGGCTGCTTTTGATTTGTGAGGAGCGTTGCAATAGTTAATTACAGACCAAGGTCTTCTGTGACTTAAACATTTTGCATTTATAGGCTCTTGATATAGAGCAGAGCAAGAGGCTAACCCATATTTAATTTGTCCAACACGTTTCTGGTTAAAGTTCCATCAAATGGGTGACTGGAATCCCTCCGATTCAGCTGGAAAAGTCACTTTGAAGGAGGCGTTTATTAGCAACATTTGCCTCAGTCACAACAGGAGGCCCTGAGGGCCTGGGGAAAATCAGTGGTTGCTTATAATAGTCAAAACCGGCTATTCCCCACAGGATAAAGTGTCGATAATAGGTTAGATATTATTATTATTTGGAATGGATTTTACAGCAGGTATAAAATTAAAGAAAACGAGGCAGTTTCTTCAGGCAGCCAAGGCCTGTGCCTGGCGATGTCCCCTGGCAGCCGCAGCCCAGGGAGGCCGGGCAGGCCTGGCCCCCCAGCCCGCGCAGCTGCTCCGCACACAGCTCCATTAGCAGTGCCCAGGGCCCGCAGCACTTAGCACAATTAAACCAACAGCCTGTAGCTCATTCCTCCAGCCTGACAGGAAAAAGGCGCAAAACCCAGATGCCTTCGATTTCTTCTATCTTTATGTTTGCTGGAGCAGCTTTTTTTGCGAGTGTTTAATCCTCTCTGCAGCCCAGCATTCACAGGAAAATTTAATGTGCGTGTGATTTGGACTGAAAAAGTCCCAAGCCAGAATCTCATTAGCTCACAGTCTTTTCAAGTGATATATTCAGTAGTTAATTCTGAAGGTTTTCTACATTAAAATGAAAAACATTTTCAGCAGTATTGTGAAGGAATGTGTTAGGCAGCCTGGAACTAGGAATATTTCTCTTTTCTTGCACATTAACTCTCTGGAATACCTCTACAGAGACAGCCACAAACTCCCTTAGCAGGAGGAGCACTGTCAGACTGCCTCACCTTTAGGAAAAGTTACTCTATGGCCTTTTACAGCATGTCTCTCTTGAAGTCTTTTAAAGCGTGTTGCTCTCTGTACTGTCCTGAAAGAGGAGACAGCTTAGTAAAAGAGTCCTGCCATATCAGACAGGCTGTATTGCTACTGTAAATGAGACAAAATTATTCTTTGCAGAACACAGCAAAGACCATCCCTAAAAATCTGTGGAACAAGAACGACCTTACTGAATAACTGCATTAAACAAAAATGTGAATACAGTCTCCTTCTTTAGCATCCCAGCGAGGCATGGTAACTGAAATTCCCTCTTGTTCAAGGCAACAATTATTATCCTTTACTTGTTATTTCACTGCCCCTAGAAAATTTAATGGATACTGTTCTCTAAAGCAGTAGTGTTCAAATGTATCATGGAACTTAAGCTACTTATTGACAAACACCTCTAAAATTTAGCCTAAGCTTAAGTCTTGGAATGCTATAGGCACTTAGGAGCTTGACTCTCAGTGAAACCCTGATAAAACTTCTTTCTGAAAACAGACTAGCTCATAAATCACAGTTTGTCAAAAAAAAAAAAAAGCAAGCTACATTTTCGCCTTGTTGTGATCAGGTACAAATCCACTAGTCCATTTGGACTCATTCCCTGCAATATCAGGTCTAATTTCCACCAAACCCATGAAAAACCTTGAATGCATAAAAATTATTTTCAATCCTGTCTTGTTGTGCAGATTTTCCTTTTTTTTTCCCCCAATTTTCCATCTTTATTCCTTTCTTGCTTTCCCTTCTTTATACTCTGCTTTTACATTGTTGTCTTTTGTGAATGTTTCTATCTCCATTCAGTGCTTCTTCATGGCCCTTTTCTCACGAGATTTCAAAAGTTATGTTTAAACATATCAAAACCAGGGAAGTAGGAATGAGTCTCATGTCGAACACAGTATTTTGAAAGAAACTAGACTGTATCTAGAAAAGACTGCAGGTGATTTTTTTCTTTAAAAAAAAAGGTTCACTGCTTTAGCAGTCTCAAAAGATCCTCTGAGTCTGACGATGGAAGCTATAGTGTTCTCGATGAAGAAGGTATAAAGTGCATGGCCTCAGTGAAGAATAAGATGATGGAATATTTGCTCTGTCCATATCAAAATCCATTAGCCACAAAAATATATTCTAAACCAGTCAATGCATTGCCTTTTTCTCAAGGGAATCAAAGAACATTTGCATGCAGGAGGCATTTAAATAAATGTTAACAGAACATCACAGTTACTGAGAGGGGCCTGTAAGCAACACATGCCAGTGCAACATGCTTCATGTTTGACAGCCCTGCATCAGCCCATCAACCAGCTCTGTCCTGAGCTCTCACACATGAGGTGGCTGGATCCAACCAAGAGTGGAGGAAAAGCAGAGAACTCTTTTCCTGTATATTTGGGAGTCACAAGGATAAGAATGCCAATACAAAGTCATCCAGAGTTATTTCACAGACCTTGATGGAGCCTTTCTTCTTCTACTGTGCTTGTGTAAGGAAAAATCATGTCCTGAACATTCTCTACTTGAGTTGCAAACTGTTAAATTCTTGTGGTAAATGCATTCCTTTTTAATAGCGGAGATTTTTCTCAGTCTGTTGAAACCTTATATACATCTTCTATTCATCCTCATTCTCTTCCCTAAGGTGTTGTTGGATGGACCATGAACCTCAGAGCTGGGGGGACCTTGCTAAATTTTCCTCACTGCCAGGGTTAAGCAACTTTTGAGAAAACAGCACTCGTGTAAATACACATCTGACATATGTGCTACAATGCTCAGGTAGGTGGAGAGCTGGGAGGAAAAGAAAGTCTAGTTTCACAATTGCAATACAGCTATCCTTCTCCTATCATACATAGAAAGCAACAAAAAAATAGCCCAACTTTCTCCCTCACTCCCCATTATCAGTGCATCTCCTCCACATTACAGAGGAAGAAACAGCCCTCATGGAACCATAACTTCATTTACATCATCACATAACTGATACATTAAATAGCTATTGGAGACGATTTTTGCTATGTCCTTGGTGCAGTGCTTTCTGATGAAGTGTGCACAAAACACACATCTGGTCTATTTAGCTATGGAAACATTGTGTGAACCATATGGTAAGGGCTGATGAAAAAAGAGACCAATGAAATCTGCAAACTTAAACACATTTGCCAGAGTTGAGGGTCTGATTCTGGTAACAGCCAGTACCAAGCTGGGATAATGTAATTAAAAATGTGTGATGTTACATGGGTCCAAACATAGCAGGAGATTCCAGTGAGAAACCTAACGTGCCACCTGAAATGCTCAACTTTATGAGGTGAAGCTTCTAACAATCCTATGTCACTTCCAAATAACAACCTAACAAAACAACCAGTGACAGTGTGAAACAGTTTGTTTCGATGTCTCTTTTTACAAAAAATTACCAATTTAAACAGCTTTTGTCTCTCTTATGAAAAGAAGCTGCTAAGGTTTCTACCTGGTATTAGGATGTCTGACTAATAAATCTTTGACAATACATTTTATTTTCATAGATATCTTTGAAGTAAAGCTTTGTAGCCCCGTTTAAACTTAAGTATCTCTAAATATGATATGAATCATTTTTCAAGTAAGCTACTAATCTAGCTAGTTATATTAAAACAGCTTGGAGTATTTTGGCTGTTTAGATTTATGCTGAAGGAGATGAACCAATAATAAATTTCAATTATGTAAAATCAGTGACTTCAGATGGCTTCAAAAGTGATATTTTGAATTGCCAGAGCCAAGACTCAGGCACACTTTTTCAAGTTTTCAGTTTGATTTCATACAGATGATTATTTTATTTTTATTTTTTAAAACAGAAGCAGGTAGCAGTGCTGAGTTCTGGTATTAATTACAGATTGAAACAGAAAACGTGAAGTAAACCTGGTAGCATTTTAAGAATCCAGCTATTTTGAATTCATCTGGAATTCATTGGGCTACCCCTAGCTGTAATGAATTCATGCTGTATTAGTAGTAACATCACATGTACACTAATACATGCTCTACTGAGATCAGTATTATTTAATTGACTCAAAGGATTAGTTTAAGATCAATCTTCCTTTAACTATATTTTTAACATAGCTTTCTGCTGAAGCACAGCTTCCCACAAGACAAAAAGATGACATCAGAAGAAAAACATGCGTAAGAAAATATACAAAATCTGATATTTGTGTCTCCTTAGGAAAGATACCAAAAGCATTAGAATTGTATAGTCTATCCCCCACGTAAACAAATACATTGTGTTTATTTATAATTTTCTCTGTGGGAAACAAAATATTCAGCTCCATAAAAGTAAACATACGCAGATTCAAGAGAAGTGTTAAGATGCATCTAAGTAAAAATGACATATCTTACTGAAACTGAAAAAAAAAAAATGCAAACAGTCTGTTTGTAAAGAAGTCCTGAGCAGTATAATCTGCACATTTCTGCTTTGTAAGGCATTCTGAATAGGAGAACACAAACAACACGCAGAAGATGAAAAGCTGGGCGTGAGCCAGCAATGTGCGCTCACAGCCCAGAAAGCCAACTGTATCTGGGCTGCAGCAAAAGCCGTGTGACCAGCAAGCCAAGGGAGGTGATTCTGCCCCTCTGCTCCGCTCTGGTGAGACTCACCTGGGGCACCACGTCCAGCTCTGGAGCCCTCAGCACAGGAAAGACACGGACCTGTTGGAGAGGGGCCAGAGGAGGCCACTACGATGATGAGAGGGCTGGAACACCTCTCCTGTGAGGACAGGCTGAGAGAATTGGGGTTGTTCAGCCTGGAGAAGAGAAGGCTCCGGGGAGATCTTATTGCGGCCTTTCAGTACTTAAAAGAGGCTTTATGCCTGGGGACAGACTTTTTAGCAGGGCCTGTTGTGGTAGGACATGGGGTAATGGCTTTGAACCACAAAAGGGTAGATTCAGAGTAGATATAAGGAAGAAAGTATCTACAATGAGGGTGATAAAACACTGGCACAGGTTGCCCAGAGCGGTGGTAGATGCCCCATCACTGGAAACATTCAACGTCAGGCTGGACGGAGCTCTGAACAACCTGATCTAGTTGAAGATGTCCCTGCTCACTGCAAGAGCATTGGACTAGACGACTTTTAAAGGTCTCTTCTAACCTAAACTATTCTACGATTCTATGAAGCAGACTTAACAAAACAGTAGAGGTGTCAAAAGACTTTATATTTCTGCAGTTTTCACAAATGAGGAGAAAACTTACTAATGCCCACGTGGGAAAAGAGTGATGTCTCTCAGTACTCAGATAATTCACACAGGAGGGTATTAGGAACGTCTTAAAAGCAGAAGAAGCTTCAAGAATGTTTGTAACTCAGCAGACCTCAGTGAATCCATTCTCAAAGCATTCTCTTTGCCCTGTGAATTTTCTAGAATCCTCTCAAATTCTGCACATCTAATTTCTCTTTCCTTTTCTCTGTTCAGATTATCTGGCCATGCTTCCAAGGATACAGCTGTGAAAGTGAAAGGGACAGAAAGGGGAGGAAACACACACAGACAGTAAGGAGGAATAGAGGCAAATGTGAATCCGGATTTGTCTCTCTCCTCTTCAGAGACATGAGAGCAGAAAAGCCTTTTTGTTGTTTTCAAAATTACCTATATGATGGAGGCAATACTTGGTATTAATCCGTTTTTCACTTGCAGTTACTTTAAATACCGAGGTATTGGCTTCTCTTTACATGTCCTGCATTCCTCAGTACTTGTCTCCATAGACAGTCACAACTATCCTTCTGTTGTGGTCCAAACGATACTCGAGACTTCAGTGCATGACCAGCAAGTTCCACTCCCCTGGTGGCATCTTTATGAAAGTGCCTGCATTTGAAGGAAGTATGACAGCAACAAATGGTGTGGCTTACCACTAATCATCTACTACATTTCTACAAACAGGCATCTGCAAAAAAGCTCAACAGGGAGGTCTGCCAAGTGTCCCCTGGGATAGACTTCATGTAAAAAGGGAACTTTGGAAGTTAATTAGACACAATCTGTTTTTTATACCAAGTTTTAAAAAGCCAATTAGAGTTAATGGCAGTTCAAATGATTCTCATTCAGATTTCTTTGCTACAGTTAATATTACAATTCACTTTTTCACAGCGAAACGGCAAAATGGACATTAAAAGTGACTGAACAGCGAAAGAATCCCACTTGGTGGAATTCAGTTTTCTTACAGCAAACTTATCCCTTGTGTAAGAGTTGTAAAGGCACTAGGGATTAATTAAACAGTGTTAGAAAGATATACTGAACATATGGACACAACGGAACTGCAGAACTTTCTAACATTTACCAAACAACTCATTTACGTGGGGAAAGGAGACCTTCTTGGTGGAGCACACTGCCTCATGGTATGTGTGAACAAGGCCCTTGTACAGCGCCTTCCTCAAGTACACCCAACAGTCAGGGAGCAGCAACAGTCCCCTCCTGAAGACAAACATACACACTTCGGAGATGAACTGAACAGCTGAACAAGAAGAGGCAGAAATTACCAAATAATATAACTACGTTTCCAAACAATACAGCACTTTGATCACAAGAGAAGGACTATGCTGCACAGCAGAGAGCAGTGAAGAGATCCTTGAACCAAGCCTAACCCATTCCTGTGCTTCAACAAAGCAACATGCAGTACTATCACCTCTGAACCCCGCTGCAACTGGATCCAGAACAGATCCCCAAATCTGTCTTAGGAACAGTATCTGCTTCTGCTTGTAAACCAGCTATTGGCAGGCGCGGAAGAAAGGCCGCGCACACCACAGGCAGCTTGGACGGGGCAAGGAACGAGACTTGAGTAACACTGGCAGGAAGCGGGACCCTGCGGAACGAGGTTAGTGCTGAGCTGGGACCACCCAGCGTATTTATGACCACAGATACCCTGCAGCTTTATTCACCCCACTTTGGCAGAGGCTTAGCACCACACTATGATACTAATAGGGTTTGCAAAGGCAGCACAGATCCCAAGTTATTTTGATACGGAACAACAAGCTGAATCAAAGGTTTTCCCTGTCCCACCCCCACTCTGCCCCCTTCCATAAAACCCAGCTATTTCGGCCCAAAATGTGCATGGACAAGAGTTTAAATGGGTAACATTTTTTTTCCTAATATAAAGGGACATCAACCACTAGGGTTTATGTTACTACAGCTTTTTCTCCACCTTCCTCACATTAAAATGATTACTTAAAATTATGTTTTGATGAGCTTCAATTTAGTGTCCTGCATTTTCTTTTAAAAAGTGGCAGTACAAAAACAAAATAAAAGAAAAATAATAAAATTTAAGACAATAATAATTAAAAACTAGCCATTTACACTTTTATACATTTATACTTTTTTTCCCTGAACTTCAGCAAGAAACCAAACAGTCTGGGAGCCATGTGAAATTCTGGACAGAAGGTATGCCAGTATAAGATGTTAATGTTTCTGCCCTTGTGCTAATACAGTCACATGCATAGGATTAGCAAAAAGCAAATTATTCTGTATTTCTCAAGTGCCACATAAAAACTCCCAGCTCTTTCTCTTGCGTAGCCTTGTGTGTCGCACTCCCACAATTCACCCCCTCTGAATCCCCTCACTCCCCTGACGAAACATCCACTTCATCAGTATCGCACCAACTGAAACACCAGTAGCTCCGAGAAGGTCTTTACCCAGACAAACCTTCTAACCTGGGCAGCCCAAGTGGCTGGGCAGTGTACACAACACTTCACCTTTCCTGCTCTTAAACAGGATTCATTTCTGGAACGCTCAGCTGGAATGTGCTTGAATTCTGTTCAATCATTAGTGGAGAAACTACCCCTCTGTTTTCAATTCAGTGCCTACCTATTTATTGCTCCTATTCATACAGCAGGACAGCAAATGGTGAAATTTAAAAAAAGGAAAAAAAGTAAAAAGATTTTGTCAAAAAACAGCCAGAATAAAAATTTTGATGAACTAAAAAGCCATGATGTTCCAATGCCATCAATCTCAAATATCTCTCTCTTTTTTTTCCACTGAAATGTTCACTTAATCCTATTTTCAGGCAAAACCGTATTTAGCCAGAAAATGTTCAGCTATATCTAGGTCTTAAACTATCTCAGAAGCACTGACTTCATACTCCAAAATGCTCCTCCAGTTTCCATTAATTTCATTCATATACTTACAATACACTTCATAATC
Organism: Pampusana beccarii; assembly: GCA_013399365.1. Classification (NCBI taxonomy): domain Eukaryota; kingdom Metazoa; phylum Chordata; class Aves; order Columbiformes; family Columbidae; genus Pampusana; species Pampusana beccarii. The sequence continues at coordinate 4,087,113 of VWYH01005061.1, forward strand.
CACGTAGGTTTATGTGATCATGGTAAACATTGATGTGATGTGCACAAACTATCTTGCAATCTATCTAGTAAAAACTTTTCAAAAGGTACACATCTCAAAAGGTGTGCTTAAATTTAACTTCCTGTAGATCAGAAGTTAAGAATAACGTAAGTAGAACTTCTTATAGAACAAAAATAATGGTTTTATTCTGTTTAGAATATCTGGATAAATCCAGAAATTTCTACAGACATTTGTATTAGAAATTCATAATCTTCTGATTACCCTCACACCCTCCTTGATGAAATACCTCCTGACAGACAAAATTTCCTGTAACTTTTTACAGGCATACAAGAAAAAACTCAGACTACTGATTATGTCTGTGCATTACAATATCGTACTTTCCTTTGACTGCACTCTCAAGCCAGAATCAAACACTTCAATTGTATGACCTCTGTTTTAATAATACCAACATCAAACACTCCCTGAGGTTTCCAGAAATACCAGCCTCACATAATTTACTAGACAGTGCTGACCTCCCTCGCACACTCATGGAATTACGGGTTTTTTTATAACTGTCAGTTATAACTATTTCTACTAAATGCAGACTCAAATTACTGCTAATCATGACTTAACTTTCAACTTTAGTCTTCGGTTAGCAATGGCAAGATCAGCTGGTGCTTTAATGAAAGCAGCACACAATTCCACGTATCATATTCCAATGTGCAAATAAATGCTCGGTGGATATGAATTTTTGTAATTTTAGGGAAACAAGATTATTTTTCATGAAACTGTCACTTCAAAAGTGCTAATTTCATGTAAACATGGATTAAAAAAAATAAAATGTAGCAACCTGGAATTCAAGGAATACATAGCAACCAAATGAAAGCTGGGGCCTGCTTCTATAGAGGAAGAATCAGGAGTCAATAGAAATTCAATATAGGACATAACTCAGAATGGCTCATGAAACAATGTTTTTCCACAAAATAGTGCTTGCACTGCCCCAAAATATTTTTTTAAAGTGAATTTCAAAACCAAGCAGTAATTCAGGAAAAAATAAACAATTAGACCCATCCTTCTACATACAGGTAATTTCAGTAACATTCATTATGAGAAGCGACGTTTCAGACTCAGCACTTATTCTGTAAGACTCTGCTCTGCATCAATAAAAACTAAGCTTGAGGCTCCTCTTACCTGAATACCTCTGCTCCTGTTCCCCCTTTTACCATTAATAGCCAAACAGATTTACCAATATGATGAACTCCTCTAGGATAAAGTACATTAAGACCAGATGAAAATAAAGGGGGAAGAAAAAACTATTATCAGCAAGAAATACATAATGCAGCTTTTATAGCATTCACTGTAAACAAGCATGCCGACGTGCTAGGCTCATTTACTGAGAAAAAAAACTGCTGTTTTAATAGTTTGGAAACAGAAATTGTATGAGAACCAGAATAATTTATTGAAAAATGAACAGATTTACTGAAGTGTCCAGTTTGGATAACTTATTAAAAAGTAAGAGAAGTATTATGTTACAAATATCCTCTATTCTTCTTGGTTCTTGTGAGTTACAGAGAGATGTTTCAGTATTCTCCTTCAAAGTGCTAGTTTGAACATGTGTTATTACTTGCAGAAAGCACAGAAAAACTAAACCAAATTCCTAGAGCAAGTTTTATATACGTTTATAAATATAAAGCTGTGTCTGAGATAGAATATTACAAAAGCATAAAACACAGTAAATACAAATGAGGAATATTTCAAACTTGACTTACTTGTGAATATTTCACTGCCACACACTACGTAAATTTACACCTTTCCTGGTTCCTTCCATTGTTCAGATCTTTGTTTTTCATTTTCCTCAGATATAAAGAGATTCAGATGATTTATAAAATCTGCCAGCAAGCTGTGCCAATTTTAATATACATGTGATTTAGACCTGATTTTAGTTTAATTGACATTTGGCTTATTTAAAACACAAAAATTGGCCACTGAGGAAAAAACATCCACTTTTAACAGGATCATGGAAATATTAGCAACAGCAGTCCATAAATCTCTAAAAATTCTTTTTAGATTCCCAGAGAACGAACAGTCGGGGTGTCAAGCAGAATGGTTTGATGGGGAAGGAACACTTTTTTCTTGGAATAATAATTCTGCTTCACAAACATAAGCCCAGTTATAAAGGGCAGTCCTATTTCTAACATAAACTTAGTTTCTAGTGCTCCATTAAATGATATGGTAAACTAAATATAAGAAAATTCATTCTCGATTCAATTCCTCAAGCATATGAATAACAGCACCTTTACCAAATACAAGAAAAGACCGGCTCCATAAAATCTCACCTTAACGTAGTTAAAGATACAAATACTACAAACCTCACAGGGAAATAAGGGAGACATGCAGTTCTAATGCCACACTCCCAGACCACGTCCTTCCCCTCCACTCAAATAGAATAAGGTTGCAAACAGAAAAAGAAGAGGTGGGGGGAAAGGGTCATAACAAGATTGGGTAAGGATGAAATGCTGGCAAAATTAACGGGGTTGTTTGTTTGTTTTTTGGTGGTTTTGTTGTTTTGTTTTTTTTTTAAAGGAAAGCTATTTAAACCTATATTATCTCTTTTAAGAAACACCAAGAGTTATTTTACACCATAGAAATACTCTGTATAAAGAAAAATTGAGGTAGCACTACATTTTGCAGTCAGTATTTTGTTTCAGACCAACACATGCTAGCTTTCATCAAATCTGGCCATAGTAACTTATAGTTATTATTCATTAATATATAGGTCAGGAGCTATTTGTGAATGAGAACTTAAGCAAGTTTTCCAAAATGCTTTTAAAATCACAAGAATTGAATTGTGAAGGTGAAAAGTGTGTCACTGCTTTCTCAGAAGGTTGCAAAGGCAACCACTGCCATCTGCACACAAACACAAGTTATTCCCTTGTCACAGCTTGGACATGAGCTGCTCTGTATCTAGTAAACTACATACAATTGATTTTTATGAGCTTTTAACATACTGAAAGTCAGCTAAATCAGGCTTAATCACAGTTCATCATCTCAGGAAATGGGGTTCTTATTAATATCTAAATGGTTTGCCTAAATCTTCAAGAAGTCTCATAATACTGTGCAGCCAATAGATTTTCATTTGTGATTTCTCCATGCAAATCTAAAGTAAATCACGTTCCAGTTCTGGTTGTGCTCAGCAGTTGTAAAGTTCAGCTTGTACTAACTACACACACCAAAACAACTCTCTCAAGTGGAGATGCCTGATGAGCAGTGCCCAGACAAACTCCACAGAGTGTTTTACAAACCTGTTATTTATGGTACCATGACTATTGCAGTCCCATCTTGAAGCAGGTGAAATTCAAGAATGGGGCCAGGGGTAAAGAAGAGGTAACATGACACAGCAAGTTATGGGTAAATGAGAATGTGAGAGTAAACCTTCCTGAGCTCTAGTTTCTTACTTATTCCTACAAATGCACCCACATGGAGTCACCTCTGTCATACTATTTATGTTTACTGCATGTTTAAAGGTATTACACAAAGCTTTTGCTTACTACATTTACCCACTGTTAGGTAGTGTTCTTCGGCTCTACAGCATCCTATTTAATATTGGAGAATATTTCTGCAACTCCTTCTTTCGTCTGGGTTTTTGTCCAAGTCTACTTATTTATTTATTTTTTTATTATCACTGTTTTTTTCATATTTTCTTATGAAATATCAGCATAACTGTCACTGGGGATGTAGTAACCATGTACATGTCCTCTACTGTCTGCAGAGAACTCAGCTAGACTCTTTTTCCCTCTTTTGAATAACGGTGCCATTTGCTTGGTAAATATAATGCAAAATCAGCAAGGGTTTATGTGCAAAAACCAGCAGGTCAGCACAGATCATTATGACTTCTAAACTCATGCGCAACCTGGTTGGCCAAAACGTGCCCAAGGACAGAGCAAGGTTAAGGCTGCTACCGAGATGAAATCTAAACATTGTCAGAGTAATGCAAAATGCGTGTGTGGCAGTAACTGGAGACAGCGACCCACAGCGAGATAAAGCTGCTGGCAGAGAGGGTTCAGCAATCTGGACATGCTGTGGAGTGGAAAGAGCCACATGCAACTTCGTGCACATTGAAGAGACCACCAGATGCGTGACAATTTACCTAGCAAACTAGCACAGGCAGCAAGCACATACGGCGAATCATCCTGCAGCATTTTAGGAGATTGTTTAGGTAATAACAACACGAGACATGTACCCCTAAATTTTACCATCATCACTAAGGCAGCGTGTCTTCATTATTGTTTCCCACTAATATTGTTTGGTGGGGTTTTGACATTGTTTACAATGAATACGTCATGTAAACAAATGCATCAGTCATTAAAAAGAAATATTAAAATATATTTTCTCACATGAGTTTAATTCAGAGCAGGACCTCTCAGTAGGTCTAGATTTTACTAGTACTAAAAAGCTTATGCTAAGTAAAACTATATGGAAAATAAAGTATGTGAAACACAAAATAACTTGGCAGCTGGACTGCAGTTCTGGACTCTCTTTGCCAGGTCAGACCATTAAAACTCTATCTCTTCCTTTTCCCTTCTGTCTCTTCAAATGGATTTTCAATTCCCTTCTGTTCTGTGGCACAGTTTCAACAGACAGGATAAAGAGTGTTGCCCAGCCAAACCAGCCTGAAGCTTGATGACAAGAACACTTCTTTGGGCACGGGAGATGAGGGGTTGAATATCTCCTGGATGTTAAAGTTACTGAACCTCAGTCTTCTCAATGCCAGACGACTGTTCTGATACCATAGTATTAAATAAGTGTTATCAGTGGCACATCTGAAGGAAAAAGTAGAATCTCTCTGTTCTTAAAATAGAAGGATGGCAGTGAGCAAGGTAGAAGCTGCAGAAATGTACCTAAGCTTCCAAGACTCGTATATCTTTTATTGGAAACTTAGATGTAAACTGATTAGCACAAGTTCATACACAGTCCCCGGCAAGCAAGGATGGAAATAAAACCAAGTTCTGCCTCCCAAATGCGGTAGCAACACGGGACAGTGTCACCCTGCAAAACACCGCACAGCCACACTACATGGTCCTTGTGGAGCTTGGAACGGAAAAAGAGACCCTGGGCCAATATGTAGCTTAAGCAAAGAGCACAGCAAAGCAATGACGCCACCCCTCGATGTAACTGGGTAATAATCAGTTTACTCAGTTGAAAAACTGATAAAAAAACATTCAAAATCCAGCAATTTCTTCTCACCAAGCAGAAGGTCTGCATAACCTTTCTCTCCTGTTTTAACAGGTCATATTGCATTTCTGCAACAACTGCAGTAACACTGCATTTAGAGAAAAATATTGATTAATATTTATTATTTTTTTGCTATCTTTGGCAAACATCAGATCACTGCTTAGGTTGCTGCTTCATTAAACATAAGTCCACATCCGTGGACTTTTTCACTAACATCTTTAAAGGCTTAAAGAAATTCCAAAATTTTTCTCAGTAGCAGGCATGACCTGAACCTTAGAGTAAGTATCTACTCTTGGTCTGCCTGTGCACTAACTGCCAGTTTACAACCAAGGAACAGCTTACCTTGAACAATAATGCCATGTTTTCACTCAAATCAGACTTCCAGGAGGGGAGATCTTAAGGAACACTTAGCATCAAACTGCTACTCACATTATCAAGCTTTTTAAAGGGTGATTAGGATCCAAAATAGTCTTCCCTGGTTTCTTAAGTGGAAGTCAGACTGAAAATGGATAAACAACTAAACTCTAAGAAAACACGTAAGTATTTACTTATTATTTGATGAGTGACATTAAAATAATTAGGACGTTTCACTTTCCATGTGATCTATGTGATGAACTGAGAGGAGCCCGTTTACACTTGAAGTAGAATTGTATATGCTGTATATTGTTTTGTACCTGATACTTCCCATACATAGCTCAATTGTGTTCTTGTGCAAAGACATAGTCTTTAATTGCTTTTAAGCTATTAATATTAGTAAATAAATATTGCACAGATTTTCAGATAAGGTATTGTTAACTATCTAGCTCAGTAAGTCTAAAATACCTGAACACTCCTTAGTTCTCCATTAATTTATAAATATGAACATGTCAGACATGACAAGAGCTAACATGAACTGGATTAGTATTGATCTTTCAAATAATCAACCTTCAGGTTGGGGGATTAAGTAGTAAAAGGGATGAAGGAGCAAATAGCTGAATTCAGTGGATTTCACATTAGCTCTTTCCACTGTAACACGATGTCATCCAGGACTATGACATTTTCAAGGCACAGAAAGCTCATTCAAGTTCTGCTCTCTCTGAGTCTGAAACAGGATTCCTGTCTTCTCTTGAAACATTTAAAAATAATTGTTCATCAGTTAATTTGTCTTCAGTGCAACAGCAACTAAAGGTAAACATCAAAAATAAGCAACAAGTTAAATATTTCCTTCATTCTTCAACAGTTTTTAAAACTAGCAAAAGAAATGCATCTACAACTTGTCTAAACTGAAGCACGTAACAGTAAACTTGCTGTACTTCAAGAGCAAACCGAAATGATGCAGATAACCTATGTGCCTGGTGCCATCTGCTGGAATTTGGGAGGTAAAACCATCACAAAACCCTACATGATTTCCTGAGGATCCTTTAGACAAATGTCAGGTCCTCGGGGATGAGGAGGAAAAAAAAAAAAAAAAAAAGAAAGAAAAAAAAAGAAAAAACAAAACCACAACAAAACAGGGAGAAGGGGGAGTGAGGAGAGTCAGAGAGTTGTTACACAGAAGTAGCTTTCAAAACTCTCAAAATACACAAAAATTACTTCACTGTACAAGGTGGCCAATATCTATTTCAAAGCTAAATTGTGTTCTTCCATTGGCTTAAATAAGAAAACATAAAATCTCTCTAATTTTCTAGAAAAAGTAGTTGCCTGAATAAGTCTAGTTTTAAAATACATTCCACACCACTGATAACATTAAAATTAAAAGCATTTCTTAAAAGTTTTAAACAGTGTTCAAAACCAAAGTGAGGAAGTCCCTTTGAGAAGTACACTTATTACAGAAGTTCTAGTGAAGCTTATCAGCCCATACTGACTCATTTGGAAGTCAATCTATTTTAATGAATACCGAAAATTCAATACAAGAGTTGCACTGCTCTTTCATTGCTGTTGGTGAAAGAATATAGTATTGATACTTGTAACAATATTCCATGGTTTATGTTAGCATTAACCAACTTGAAAATAAATCTTATGTTAATAGTTATTTTGACAGCTGACATGAAGTACCTGTACCTACCCTGCACACTTTAATGCTATGAAGACCATTGAAAACAAACTTGACAAACAACAACAACAAAAAAAGAAACCGAGCTTGGTAATAAAATACCCGTTGAAGTATTTTACATTCATTCTAGAGTCAATTCCATATAATAATAAAACACCACAGGAATCCTCGATGAAAGATGTGAAGACACAATGGAAGGCAGTAAAGAAGCTCACATGCAACAAAGTGATTTACAGATTTAGAAGATTTAACAATAACACTTAAAGGAACAGCAATTGTACTTGGCTGTGCTGGTGGCCTACCGTGTGTCCAGTAAAAGCAGCTCCTGGGAACCACCCCAATGTCACCCCCTCCTATAGCACAGAAACTAAGCAACGGGTAGAGGAAAGTAACAATTTCACCAAAAATCACAGAAGCTCAGACAAATGAGAACTGCCCCACCCAACATGTGATCCACAAACACCACAAGCTGGGCTGAGGAAGGGAGGGAGCAGAAATTCTGACCTGCAGAACACGAATGAGCTCAATACCTGCTGTAAATTTTGGGTACTGGCAACTACAGTGATGGTCAGCATTCCAAAACCCTCAGGAGAATTAGAGTGATGCACAGGAAATAAGAGGGAAGAAGGCAAAAGGGCTATTAGATTACCTGGGTAAGGTCTGTCCAGCCCTATCCATGCTGTGCCTCACCCCAACACCCAAGACTGTAAAGAGCTGCAGGGTGTAGTTTTTCCTTCATCTCACACAAACAAATGTCAAGCAGGTTGTGTTTGTTCTACTGAGCAACAGCATTCTGAAAAGCTCTGAATAAGTATAAGCAATTGCAAATTACTTGGAGGACTTTTCAGCAATCTTCAAAATACTCCCAGTGTCACAGCAGAGATGGGAAAGCATTTGAATATGCATCCAGAGTTCGGTAACCTGCCAAGCAAAACCAATATAGGCTGATCACATCTGGTGTTTCTGTCTGCTTGGCATCATTGTGTGACTGGGTCAGCAAAAGTCCTGTCCAGAAAGCAGTAACTCCTGTCCAGTGCAACCTGTATTTGGTTCTCTAGGCTGCAGACAATTGGCATTGTAATGTTATTTGAAGCTTAGCATGGAAATACAGACACATTCATGCACTAATCCTCCGCAAAACTAGATACTGAGCATTTGAAATAATAAACAGAGAGGAGACCATATCCTGCAACACGGACAAAATTAGAACAGAACCTACGCTACAGGAGTCCAAGAAAGCACAGTCTTGGACTAATTGCTTTTGCTATTCCAGTTGATAATGCCAAAACTTCGAGCTTCAATACTAGAGTTGGAGAAAAGTTTATAGCACCAACCAAAAAACTGAAAGTCACTAATGCAACATTTCCTAACCCTTGCCAACCTTTTCATCTTGCCAACCTGTGCATTTTATAGCATTGGTGCTATCTCAAGACAAATTGATTTTCGTTTATAGTCCCCAGACACAGCATACGCCAAAATGAGAACAGCAGGAATCTTACCAGCATCAAGCAGTAACCCAGAGTGACAGCGCAACAGCCCAGGTAATAAAAAAGTACAGAAACCCAGTGCTTTAACCAACTCACATTTGCCGCATGCTGCAGCAGCCTGGCAGCAGGAGTGGGTACACCCAGAGCCCTGAGCTTGTGCGTTCCCGGCCTTTCTCTGTGCCACTGCTTGTGTTACCCATATTCTACTAACTTAAGGAGCAAGTGCCTGTTTCATCTCACCTTCCCAGGTTCCCGCTGCCTATACTTGCAGAATAGATTGTTTTTATTTTACACACCTACCACGTGATGATGTACATACCGAACACTACCAAAAATGACCCATAAACGAGGCACTTGCTTCACAGATTCACAGAATGTCAGGGATTGGAAGGGACCTGGAAAGACCATCCAGCCCAGTCCCCCTGCCGGAGCAGGAACACCTAGACGAGGTGCTTTCGGTCGTGCTTGCAAAGTGCCCTTTCGGAGCTCGAAAGCGCCTTCACACAGAGGAACGCACCAAAGCATCTCTGCGACCGCACTGCCACCAGCGCTCCCGTGGGGAGGACGCGCTACGCGCTGCGCCCTCCGTCTCTACCGCAGGTGACGGCGCGGCCGCCCGTGCCGCGGCAGCTCCAGCGGGTGAGACGTTTAACGGGAAAGACCTTTTATTTCCAGCAGGCAGCTGCACCCACCGGCTGCAGGAGCCACGCCGGCGGCACGCGCGGGACCCCACCCTCCCCTCCGCCCCGCCCCGCCCTCGCCGCTAACGGCCGCCCCGCGCGCCACACGCATGCGCAGCAAGCCCGACGGCTGCCCCAGCAGCCCGCGCACGCGGGCGAGAGGGGGCGTGGCCGCGCTAGCGCGCACGCGCGGGGCCCGTTGCCGCAGCGGGGCGGGGCTCCATTTGAACCGGGCGGCGGGGAAGCGGCGGCGGAGCGGCTTGTCAGCACACGTCCGTGAAGCTGACAAGCTCGGCCGGGACCAGCAGGGCATCACCCTGCGGGGCAGTGCCGAGATCGTCGCCGAGTTTTTCTGTAAGAGGCTGCGGGGGCTTCGGGGGAGCAGGGAGGACGCAGGGTCGGCAGGCAGGCCCGCTTGTCGACATGGCCGCCGGCGGGGGCCCGGCCGCCTCACTCACACATCCCCTGTCTCTCGCTTGTGTTGCAGTCTATGGGATCAACAGCATCCTCTACCAGCGGGGCATCTACCCTCCCGAGACCTTCACCCGCGTCCAGAAGTACGGGCTCACCCTCCTCATCAACACCGACCCCCAGCTGAAGAACTACCTCAACAACGTGGTGGAGCAGATGAAAGGTGGGGGCGCGGGGCCGAGGGGGCCTCTTCACCCTGGCGGGAGGCTGCGGTGCTCTCCGTGTCGTGGCTCCCCTTGTGCTTCTCTCCTGGCGCTGCGAGTAACCGCTGTGGCTTTTTTCAGAGTGGCTGTACAAGTGCAGCGTGCAGCGCCTGGTGGTAGCCATCTCCAGCATTGAGAACAACGAGGTTCTGGAGCGGTGGCAGTTCGACATAGAATGCGATAGAACTGCGAAGGATGAGAGGTGAGTAACAACGTGTTCCTTTGCACCTACTCTTCCCTACACCTGGGAGCTGTGCAGGCACAAGATAAAGGTCGTGTGCATCAGCACAGCCTGGTTTCCCCAGAGCAGTTGAGACAGCCTTCTCTTAGTGTGAGCATGGAAGATGCACCCTCAAATCTTGCCAAACGTACCACCTTCCTCACCGCTCGCTATTCCTTCTGTTTGTCTGTAAACCACTTGTATGATTGAAGTATGCATAATCCTCAAGTGCTTGGTTTTGGTTTTTGTTTCTTTCATTTTGATGGGTTTTTTTAAGCATCTTATTAAAAATCAAGTCTTGATCTTCAGCAAAGTACATAAAAACCTATAGCAGCTACATGCCCTTAAGAACTGCTTTCTCATTGTTATGCCAAAATGTTATCCATTCCAGACTGAGAAGAAATGTAACATCCCTCAAAAATATGGTGAAGCTCCACAAAGTGAAGCTGACAATTGCTTCACTTTTTCTAAGCCTGTCTACCTAAGGCTTATAAGAGTGTCCCTACTACACAAAATTATATAACAGACCAACAGCAGCTTCATAGAGAGAACTGTATTTAAAAAATATACCAGTATAGCAGCTTGCCTTCTTAACAGAGTTTTCTTATTTTTCCAGTGCACCCCGAGAAAAAACTCAGAAAGCTATTCAGGATGAAATTCGATCTGTTATCAGACAAATAACTGCCACAGTAACTTTTCTGCCGCTGTTGGAAGCTGCCTGTGAGTATTCCAACTTTATCAAAGAAATCAAATATTTCTTTCAGAAAACCTGAACAACTTTTTCCACTTTAGAAAATATTTTCTGCTAATGTTCTGGGGCTTTTTAATTATTACATGAAATGTCATATACCATCACATTTCTGAGACAGCATTTTGTTAGACTGAGATGATGTCTCTTGCAATTGTGTACAGTATGGAAAACAGCATGTCAGATCCGACACTTGGAGTGCACAACAAACAGCAAAACCAGATGCAAATGTAAATACTGTGCTCTGGCTCTCCCTAAAGAACTTAAAGCAACTTTAAATAAAGGGTCTAGTGGTACTTTCTCCCCAAAACACTTCTTTTGTGAAAAGGACAGAACTCGAGGTGGCTTAACTAGCTTAATGAAATTAATATGTGTACTCTGAGGAATTAAAGTTTTCATAATTATTTTGTGACTAGCTGTGGACAGGCCTGTATTAATAACCATTAAGTTCATATGAAGTATTACATAGAGCTCAGAACTACAGCATTTTAAGGTTTTAAAAACTAATTAATCACATCACACTTGCTTAAGGAGAAAATTAAAATGGCTGCATGTGAATATAACCAGGACTTGCTTTAATGTTTTACCTATTTTTTTCATGGTATGTATGATTACTGAAAGTCTTGATACAAGTCGCAAGTTCTAGAGGATGTACTTTATCTTCAAACACGCTGTTTTCTTATGCATGCAGTACTGTTAACTTCTTTGCACTTGCTTCCAGGTGCTTTTGATTTGCTGATATACACAGACAAAGATTTGGCAGTGCCAGAAAAGTGGGAAGAGTCAGGACCACAATTCATTGCCAATTCAGAAGAGGTCTGTCTTCGTTCCTTCACAACTACAATCCACAAAGTCAACAGCAAGGTCGCTTACAAAAAGGATTCCTTTCCCTAAGATATGGGGGTGCTTTTGTATATATCCCTGTCACCTTGTATAGTTTCTGTCCATAGTGCAGCTAAGTCATAAGCACATCACTACTGTTGCTCTTGCCAAAATATGGTCCAGAAAAAGGGTGAAGTGCTTGTCTATGACAGATAATGTGGTGTAACACTAGACTAAGCTGGCATTGTTTTTAAAGAAGTCTAAATAAAGTATTCGTAATGATAGTTGAATTCTTACCTAACTGGATGAGCCAAAGTGTGTTAAACTACCACATTGACTAGAAAAACTGCCTAAAACTAAGAGTAGTTGCTAGAATTGTGTTCAGATTCTGTAACTTAGGATTTTATCATAAACTGCATTCTACTAACAGGCTTAAGTTTTCTCTGGCACCAAAAAAACGAAACAAAAAAACAAACACAAACCAACCAACCAACCAAACAAAAAAAAAAAAAACATCACAAAGCCCCTCACTTCCCGTTTGCCAGTTCTTCATGTTAAAAGCCTGGGCTATTCTGTTACCAGAAACAATCCTAAAATCGATCAACAGAACAATTTTGAAGTTACTTATACCTCTTTAGAATGAAAGCAGCTGTTTATCAGGAAAATCTTAAATATATGAAGCCTTGTATATTAATGACTGCTGAACTCTAATTCTGGGGAGAGTGGTGTCTAAGTGTATATCTCTAGTGTCTGTCAAGCGTTTTCTATGTTTGTATTCTTGTTTTACAGAATAAAGCTTGTAATTGTATCATGTTCTCTAATTCAGAGTCTCTAGTACTTTGTATTTTAGATGTTTTTATGATCTTCACTCAATAATTCATAGAAGTAATGAGGCCCCGAAGACATCCCCTACTTAAAAACAAAACCAAACCACGAAACACCCAACCCTCAGTATTGTTGCTTTAATGGTTTCCTCCAAATCTCAAAAACAAGAGTGGTAGAGTCATGAGATCCATTCATGGATTAATAGTTTGCCCCCACTTAAGTCTTCAAGTAACAGTATAAAGTCACAGTGACCTTCCATATCTGTTCAATACTAGAAGCAGTTCAGGATTTAAAACTAGTAATAACTTTTCTCACTCTAGTTCTAGAGAGATATAACAGGAAGAGTGGTACAAAAGTTTAACTTCAAAAACAGTTTATTTAAAAAACATGGATCACACATACTCTATCACTGTATAATAAAGTTTATGGGCTTTCCTATTAGGAAATAGTTCTCTTCAGCAGTCCCCATCTTGCAGAATTGAAGAGACAGCCTTTTGTAATTGAGGAGCACAGAATCATGGCTTTTTAAAATAAATACAATCTAGGTACTTCTAAAAAAAATCTCTTTTTTCACTTCTAGGGCTTGCAAAAAATTTTATGTTATTCATGACCAGGGCTTGCACTGCAGTAACAGGCGTAACTACAGTGTTCTTTGCCTGCCAGCAATACTCTTCAACAGGTGACTGCACTGCCTCTTCACACATAGGACGAGGTACATTTCAAGGGGCTCAACTCCAAGCACTTCCTGCGGGGAAGACCGGATCAAAGCACTGAGTACAAGTCAGCTGTAACAGAAATTTCAATCAGGACTCGACAACCACTGCTTTATACCAAATATGAGCTCAGGGGGTAAAACTTGTTTTACAGCAATACAGAATTCAGATAGCTCCAGAAAGTTCAAGTCACTTTTTTTTTTGTACCAAATACAATTAATTTAACATCATCGTCTTCTTCAAGGACCAGCCCAAAGTGCATCTCCATCACCATCTACATATTTTTTCTTCTGTTATAAAGGTACCAACAGTCAAGAGATTTATTATATCATTTAACAGAGCCCATGTCCATGAAAAGTATGTGTGATAGAAACAAGTTATAAATCCTGGAGTTTCAAAAAGACCCTGCACAACAGAAAGAAAGAAGTTAAAAAAAGAAACAAACCCCACAACAGTCACTTCAACACAACCTCCCAGAAGTCAAGCCTTCATGGAAGCGTCCAATAGGATTTGCCGATACCTAATGGGACCCAAGCTCTTCATTACTTTCCTCTCCCTTGAGGGTCATTCGTGAAGTGATGAATCCAAAACAAAGGAGTCCCCGCATCTCCGACGGCAGTATAGTTATCAGGAAACCAGGTAAGATGTAGAAGTCACACAACAGGCATTCCTTACCTGACTAGTTCAGCTGGCGTATAAGCTGGTTGATTGCTTCACCTCTGTAACCGGGCTTACCCATTTCCTTGAGGAAACCCACTTTGTTACGTGAAGCATGGCGAGCCACAGACAGATGGAATGGCCATAGAAACGTTGTGACTTTTCTGAAATATTTCCCAGCTGAATAGATTTCATGAATAAGGTCTTCTAGGCAAATAATACCACAGTCCCCTGCAGGAAAGAAATTATAAATAAATCTATAGTAATTAAAAAAAAAAAAAAATTAAACAAAACATCCTCCACAAACAACAGACGTGAGAGGTCCAGCTGTATTATCTTTCCTCACACTACTCCAAAATTGCCAGTCCTCTGTATACAATTCTTGCAAGGTTTTTCCTCCCTCCCCTCTCTCTTAGGTCAGACTGCAAACTCTCAACATCCGCCTCTTTTCTTGACTCACTTCATTCTTGCCTCCTTTTCCTCACCTAAATGTTCCTCTATCAGCATATTGTCTGTCAGAGGCACCCTCTTCTTCTTAATCTTGGCTTGGCCCCGTTTCAGGATGAGCTCTCGTACAGATTTCAGATTAGGGTGTCTGTACAAAAAGAAAAATCAGATTCTGTAACAGAGGGACAAGATGCAGCAGAAGTCCCACTCTACTTCTTTGTAGAGAGGCAGGAAAGTAACCAAGTTATGTTTAGAACTATGAGAAAAGGGACAATAACAAGCTTTAGGTATAAAATGCACGAAGTTTTGATCATTACTAGAAAAAGCCACCTAGGGATCTGTGATACCAGACGGAGAATCAAAAAGCTATATTTAGATACAAACTACTATCAAGTCTTGGGACTAGTACTTACCCCCACGCCACGTAAGGTTCCACAATCCGCAGCATCTTCAGTGATAATGGCGTCAGTTTAACAAACGTTCCAGTGAAATTTTTTCCCAGCCGCAGCAAATCAATCACTCTTTTTACCCTCCGGCTCACTCCCTTAATACTGAGTCAGAAAAAAAAAAGTACTATAATAGTAGCCATATTTCTCTAATACAGCAACAAAAGGCCTCAGGTTATCCACAAAGAGACATGTCTGGGTTCATCACACTTTCTTTGCTTTGAAATGGTATGACAGCTACAAATAGCAGCAATAACAAAGGCAAGGAGTAATAAAAGTTTCTTACTCTGCAATCCGCACAACAAAGGCCAGTTTGTGCTCCTGAGGTACAACTGTCTGCCCAGGTCTCTGCTCCATGCGCCTCAGACGGACGTCATCTCGGTGTTTGCGCCATGAATCTCGAACAAAAGCCTCAAGGCGTTTAAACTGGATTTGTTTCCCCTTTTGTTGCTAAAGACAACAGGATAAGAAATTATCGTCCTTCCCAACAAATCTTAGAGGTTTGCATCTCAAGGTCAAACGAAATTCAGAACTTGATGAACTATGCTCTTTCAGTTTTGGAGGCAGTAAGAAGAAAATAAATTTGATCATCTAAGCCCAAGAGACAGAACTGAGGGACAACACATGAATTTACAAACTTCAAGCAGTTAGCTATAATTTTCGAACAGGGTACAGTTTTTCCCCAGAACAAAAATAAGTTAGGAAAAACAGAAGACAACCCATGATACTTCTAGGCACAGAAGAAATCAAACGGAATAATTTACAGTCACAGATAGACAGATCTGCACAATGACATACACAGCTCAGCCAATCACTGGGAAAGCCATAGACAATGTACGTATCTGGGTAAAAAGGATGCTACAGCAGTAGCGTAGTGTGACTTAGAATTACCATTCAACAAAAAATAACTGGATTTAAAGTCCTTTCCTATAAAGGAGCACACACAAACAAAACTCCAAGCATTCAAATAACTGTTAAGTATTACTGATTTAAACACAGAAAATCCAGACCACTTGAAAAAAAAAAAAAGATTTTCAGAATTATGGGAGAATGTAGAGCATTTTTTTTAAGTTAAAAAGATGTTTAAATGCCTATGCTTAGCTCAGGAACAAGTACATTCACCTAAATCTAAATTCACATACACCTAAATGTCCTTTCTCATATGGACAGGAGCTGAATGTGCATGGCAGTTACCCAATAATATTGTAAATAACTACCAGCTAAATTATTAGATTATGTTAAAATAATCTAATGTTACGGGTCTTCTGTTCTATTTCACCTTGTAAATCACCCATTAAATTGGTTTGAATTTTCAAAGCGGGTAGACTTGATCAAAATCTTACCCCTAGGGTAATTTTTCTACTGAGAATCTTGAAAGGTTTTTAGCTATTTAAGATCACTATTTATGCTTTCATTTCAGAAATACAGCAAGCCATTCATATATTTAAAAACATAAACACAGTATCTAACAAAAATGGCAGGAGTTTTGCACATGATCCTACCAACTCCACAGAAAGATTTACTGGGAATGCAGGCACCTGCTACATTAGCTGAGATCCAGCAGAACAGGCCTCAAGGTCTGAAACTGAAGGGTTGCTGCACTTTGCCCATCTAGAAACCACACACAATGCGTGCACAGGGGGTCTCTGGACTAGCAATACAAGCCACCCTACACATGCAAAAAGGCTTCACAATGACCTGCCTATGCTCTTAACAGATTTATTTAGCTAGGGATACATACCTAACTCTAAACACACCCTCAGAAAAGCAGACTGTCTCCATGAGGGCTTACAACGCAAAGGTGAATCGGTTTCAGACAGTGCAGTCCCATGGTAACACAAACAATTTGACAGTGTTGCATTTTACATGTGATACACACACCCCCCACTTGGTAATCACTAATATAAGATGAACAACTCAGAGCTTTCAATAAATCTGTGCTCTGGTGTAACAGCCCAAAAGGTTTAGTCCTCTGTACAGGGCTGAAACACATTAAGGTAAGACGCTCATCACCTGAAGCAATGAGCTCAGGCTTGCCCTCACGGATCCAAAGGCCCATCACAGCATCCACGCAGCATCTCAGCACACAGCTGCCTCCCCTGGCCCAGCCGCAGAGCTCGGCAGCCCCCCCGCAGAGGCGCCCGGTCGCTCAGACCGCTCGTACGGCTGCACGGAATTTCGGCTCCCTCCCCGCAGCACAAGCCCGGCCAGGGGCAGCCGCGCCGCCCGGGGTGTCCGTGAACCGGGGGCACCCCCTACCTTCCGCTTGTTGAGGAGCGCCTGCTTGGCCTGGGTGGCCTTGATGGCCTGGTAGGCCTTCCTCTTCTTCAGCAAGTTCTCCGGCACCAGCGGGATCCGCCGCCTCGGCCTGCGGGGCGGGAGAAGCCGGTCAGACCCAGCGGCGCGGCACCGCCGCCCTCCCCACCGCCCCCCCGACACTCCCCGCCGCCGCAGCCCCGCAGTCCCCCCGGATGGCAGCGGATCCGCTGCCCAGCCCCACTCACTCTTCTTCCGCCATCTCGCCCGGGAGCCGGTGCCGCTGCGGCGCATGCGCTGGGGCGGGGCAGGTGCCAGCTCCGCCTCGTCTTTGCCGTCCTGCGCCCCGAGGCTTTTTCCCGCGGAGCGGAAGGACGAGAGTTGTTTGTGCAGGCCGCGTTGTGTCCGCGGGAAGGGTCTGGGAGGAGATGGCGGTTCTCTGACAGCGCGGAAAGCAAGGCCCGCACCCCCAGCAGAGTGCCTTGAAACCAGGCGCCTCCTCCGCCTCGCTTCAAACATCCCGAAGAATGCCGGAGCGGTGGAATAAACTAAAAAATAAACAAAAAGCAAAGGTGGTGTCTGTGAGTCACCTCAGCTCTTCCAGCCAGTACAGCAGCCATTGCCCACGCTGTGGTGACAGCCCAGAGCGGGGTGGGAGCTCCCCGCTCCCGCTGCTCCGGGCACACACAGCCTGCCGGGGAGCGGGCAGGCAGCTACCGCCATGGCCGGGCCGGAGGTTGTGCCTCGGGCTCAGACCTGACACAGCTTTGTGGGACAACAGCGCAGGTCTTAAGCACTTTTCCTTCTCTGCTGCTCCTCCACACTTAAAAGACACCAAGTTCAGCCTTATCCCCATCGTGAGCACCCTGGAAAGTGCTGCGGCCCCTGGATCTAACTGCTGCCCCAGCAGATGTTCTCAGGCTGTGATGTGTCCTTCTCATCTCTCCTGGTGCAAGGCAGATGGTCTGCGATGGAGAAAAAGCCTTTCAGAAGGAGCTTGCCTTCCTGCCTCTCTTTGCTAGAGGGAAACAGGCCATTGTGTCTCCCTTCAGGTGGCTTCTAAGTGCAGTGGTTCCCATGCCCATACAGCAGGTCCTGCCTGAAGGACCAAGTAGACCCAAGTGAGGACTCGTGGGCCACACAGCACACCTGATGCGTAGGCAGGCAGCTGGTCACAGCCGCCGAGGAAAGGATCTCAAATGTGGTCAAGGTGCTGTAAATCACAGGCGGCAGGGCCAGCAGGAGGAGGCAGCCAGCCGTGTCCAGCTGCACCGGAGCAGGGTGCTTAGGGAACGAGGGACTGGCGGTGGGGAGCTGCCATGCAGAGCTGTAAGCCCGAGAGGCTGCAGAAGTGGGACAAGACACAGAAACACCATTTTTATGTTCTCAGGGGCAGCGCAGGTACAAACACCCTCTGTGCCCTTCATACATCAAATGAGAGCAACTGTGTCCTGCCAGTCCCAGGTTACGGTGACATTTGCATGAAACCTGGAGCCAAAGCTTTCAAGAGGAAAGAGCACAAACACGGGGAGAACTCATCCAGAGGAAACAGAGGTCGCTGATACAATATATCTAAAAGTTCTTCCAGTATTTGCAGCACAAGTGTCCTTCTGGGTAATACTCCCATCATACACTGTAAAAAGAAGAAAAGGAATCAGGGTCATAACCTGAAAGCCTCAGGGATCTCATTATGCTTACTGGATCACATACTTGGGGTGGCTTGTGGTAAACCTGCATTGAGAGCAACTCTTCTTAGAAAATCTGAAAGGACTATTGCCCTCGACCTATAGGAGCTTTTGAAATAATAGACACACAGTCAAGATTTATGTATAGCATAGCTGGATTTCAGGCTGGACCCAAGGACCTGGGCTAAGGAGGTGGCGGGGGAGCTAGTGTGGGGCAGCATCCAGAGCAGTGCATGTCTCAGCAGCCCAGCGTGAGGAGCCTGGGGAGAGCAATTCTAAGGAGAGCAGCCTGATTGAGCTATTCACACTGCACTGAACGTACTCAGCTGAATGTCAAAAGCACAGACGAATGCAGGACTCAAGCAGACAGACCAGCAAAGCTGGCAAATGCCTAGAACCAGAACTACAGCAATGCTTTTGTGTTTTTTTCAGATTCCTATTCGAGAGAGGGAGAAATTGGAAAGAGTGGTTTGGACAGCAATATCACCTGTAGATGGTGCCATAGCTCACGCTAAAGGGATTCTGTTGCAGTTGGTGAGATTGTATTGGTGTTCTGCTGCCTCCTCTTTGCTATGTGGGATAGAAGAGGGACATGTGCCTCCACACTGGACTTGTTACTTCCATTGCACCTCTTTTCGATTTGATTTACACCAACTGTAGTTTCCTTTTCAACTTAACAGTCAAGAACTCAGGCCTTGCACTAGAAAGCTCAATGATGTCAAGGTTTAACTGCTCACCCTGATGAAGCTGCAGACCTTTATGACACTGAAAATTAGGCCACTACTATTTTGAATACTACTTGAATATCCACGTTTAGAAATGTGACCCCACATTCCAGTACCTGTTTAGGCATATGCTCAGCAAAGAACACACCCCTTGTTGAGCAAACCCAACTTCTTATCAACTCTGATACAACCTTTTAGATTACAAGAAAGCAAGCAACAAGCTTATGAAATAAATCATATGAAACTTTCACTGAAGAAACTAGAAGCAAATCTATAACCGCATATAAGTTTCACTGTGACATTAGGGTAAGCTGCTGAAATCTCTGGTAGCTCACGATAGAAAATGTGGGCCCATTTAAATCTACAAATGATTGTGGTTTGTTTAACAAAAGGAAATGCCAATGGGATCTCAGGTATTTCATTTTATTCATATTTTATTTCATTAAGGAAACAAGTAAGTAAATATTTCAAGCACCGTTGCTATGAAATGTAACACAGCATAGCAGCATACCTAGGTTAAACATTAACTAATAGTTACGTTATATTAATGGATGACTATTCAAGTGCCCTTATCTGCAGGGTTACTTAAGAAAAACATTCTCACTTTCCTAGACAGTAAGCTGTTTTAAACTGAAATTCAGCACTCTAAACTGACATTCAGCACATAAAACTAGCCAGGAAAACATGTATTTTTTCATCAACAGAAAAGAATATAGCCCGTTTTTCCTGTACTGCATGGAGGCTTTTTGCACTTCCACTTAAGAAAATCAAGAGACATATTTTTAGCAAAGCATGTTACCTTTTGATACTGGCTGCAGCAAGTCTTCAATGCTGTTTTGAGGAGATGGTGTTTGAAAGGTTAAATAGAAAGATCAAAATCCAAAGGCTGCAGATACCTTTCCAAAATGGACAGTATTTTTTTTCTCAACCCTAGAAGGGAAGAATTAAATAAAAAAAACCCCAACCTCTCAGAAAGCTAGGTCCTGCTTTGTCTAAGCTGCTTGCCTATGTAAATAAATCTAGGAATATTTTACAGACAACCAAGTGACCCCTCTATAATCACACCAGTCCATATTGGTGTGGATATGTACATATCCATATACATATACAGCACACTCACAAGTCACTGCCACAGTATTCGCCTACCTTGGCTTGAAACTCCTCACGGCGCATCTACAGCAATCCTGCAGAGCAAGCCAAAAGCAGGTCCCATCGTTATGGCTGGGACTTCGTTAGAATGCTACACTAAATGAAGCCACCAAAGACAGACGACCTTCCCATTTGTTCCCCTGCAGGCCTTACATGACTCATGTTCTCGAGCACTGTGGCTCACCGGCTTTCATTTTATTGTGATACTTTAGACTGCTATTTGTGTCTTGTATTGTAATATGTATTTTTATTACCTTATTCATCGATACAAATGCAAAGACCTTAAAAAATACAAAAATAGCAAACTCATGCTGATGGGTATGAATCTGACAAAAGATGATGCTGTTGCTTTGTTTCATCGTTGTATGGGTATAGTCCTCTTTGACTAAGCGACCACAGCTCATTTGGATTAAACATTTTAAGATATTTTCTCACTGTAGTAGGAATAAATAGTATGAACATCAGCCATAGCTTAAATCTTTATTTTCATTATGCCAAAGGCCTAGCTTTCTGAAAATATCTGAATGTCTCTCTCTTTCCATCAACAGAGGTGTTTGCTGTTTGGTGTACAGGCCATTGATGGCAATCATGGAATCTAAATTTCTGAAGTTTTTAATCCTAGACAACAGTTTATGTCCTCAAAAGAAGTTGTTATAACATGCCTACTGTGACAGAAATTGCCAACCCTTTATACTTACTATTATTTTGTTTAGATACTGCCAGTTATTGTTCTCATGTTACAGTTTTCTAAATATTTCTATGATGAGGGGATAGTTAATAGTAGTATGATATATTGCACTGCCATAGTTCCATAACTGTATCTAAGCCATACAACTATAAATACAAAGCAAGACAGTATGTCTGCGAAGCTGTTACAGTTTTCAGGCTGGTATTTGATCTGCAGTTTGAAAGTGACACATATGCAGCTTGACAAAGGAACAAAAACATGTTGGTAGCTGAGTAGACGAATGTATAGAAAATATATAAAATGTGCATATGTGAATCTGTGGAAACAAATGTGAATGTAATAAAATGTGAATATGCAAATATAACTAAGAGTATGTAAAGAATTGACTCACTTTTGCATGCAAACTTTTAGGGCTCTTGTGACACATCTATAGTGCAAAGTAAGAGGCGGGATGACTGACCTGACTGCAGAATCAGCACCTGCATTTCAGAGAAGGTGGCTGGGTAAGGACACAAAGAGTGGATCCACCACAGGGACAAGGATTCCAAAAGCAAAGTCAGGAGGGGAGGCGGGATGTTAGAAGCATCTTGACCGTTACATTTCTTGCCTTATTTTATCACCTCACTTTAAGAGTATAAAACCCCACTAATTTAATTTCAAGTCCCACAAAATCTCTCATGACATGATGTGCAGTCTCAAAACAAGTAAAGAGCCACACTTGAAGTCTGTCACTCTCATCAGTGAACCGTGCCCCAAACTGAAAACTGTCTGTAATTAATTCTCTATAAAAAGAGCCAAAGAATTAAATTCTGTTTATTTTGCCAAACTGTGATCTAATCTTGGGAACATTTTAATGAGGAAAATACCTTGTAATCCTAAATTACGCCCGTTTTCAGATCTTTTAAGGAAAAAGTTTATATAATTTGGAAAGAGGCCCAGGAACTACTCTATGCACACACTCAAACCAGTCTTTAACAGAGCAAAAAGCTGGGTGGTCCAAGACTTTCTTTCATGAAAGTAACAATCATATGGAGATAAATTAATATTTAACAAAAATATTTTTGTGAAAAGCTGTGAATAGATGTATATTTTATTCTTCTAAAAATAAGGTTCCTTAACAGTGGTATTTTTGTCAGAAATCCTGCAAATCAATTTAATGCCTCAAAAGGAATAATCTAGGCAAAATGAAGAGATGTGGATGAGACTAATGTTAGCATGTACCCTCAGCTAGTGGCCACCTAATAAGGTGTCAAATTGAAAGGGCTAAAAAAGTTAAGTTTTTGGCTTTGTGTCTTCCTGGAAAAAAATGAGTGAGGAAAAACAATGCCCTTAAATAGAAATGTTTAACATTTTAGATTTCTGCCCTTGTCTTTTCACTGAAGAGATTTGCTTTATTCTGACTTTACAAGTAACCTCTCAAAACTTTACTTTGTGACCTTGTAATTTGTTGAAAAACTACAACTGCATCAACATACTGAGCTGCAGGTACTTGTATAAAATAATACTAGTGATTGAGTCCATCCCAGCCACAGGATATATACCCCCTGGATACAGACCGCATGTAATGGGGTTTACTACATCTGCATCCATGGTGAGTCCAGCCTGCTGCGCATAACTGAGGTACAATCACAAGACTTTTCAGCATTTGACCCTACATACAGCATCCTAATACAGGAGCACAAATTTGACTCCAAAAGAGGCTATATATTTATGATTAGTTAAAACCAAAAACCAACATCAAAGTATTTCAGAATAGCTGAGCATTAGTCTTACATTTTCATTGAATTCAAAGCAAATAGCACCAACCAGAACTCAGTATAATTAAAAACACTATAATACTTTCTAAATATTATACAATATGCATCTTAAAAATAGATTCAAGTACATAAATAAAATAACTCTCCATTGACTACAACAGGGTGCTAATTAATAACACACCCATTGCAGTGAGATCATGTTGCTTGCCTCCCTCATTGTGGTATAACTAACAAAATCACACAGAATCACAGAATGTCAGGGATTGGAAGGGACCTCGAAAGATCATCCNTGCAAGCAACTATTTCTGTGAGAAATCTCCCTGGTTTCCACAGCCCCACAGAAAAACCCTGAACGTCTCCTGCTCTGGGATGTTTGCCAGGCTGGGCCAAAACTGATTATCTGTGAGAGACCCGAATGCTGCATCTCTCAAGAGGCACATAGACCTACTTGGTAAGATGGAACATGAAATTATTGCTCAATGTTCTCGTTCATTTACGGCTTCATTGTCTTCTTCAGGCTGCCTCCTGTGTGAGAAGCAAAGACTTGGCAGCTATTAAACGCTTTTTAATGTGGGGATTTTCCCTTGTATGCAAGACCAAGTCCTCCAGCATTGCCCCAGCAGAGTGGTTGGTCAAGTTTCTTCAGTACATGCTGCTGCCATTATTTCTTTTATTTCTTTAGTGTGATTCATTTATAAGCATTAATGGAAAATATTCTAGCTTTGAAAGCTTGATTTCACAATAACTATTACAAATACTTCACTAGAAGAAAAGCAGACTACTAATAAACCCCACACGCTATTCACAATTATTGTCCTTGGAAATTACATATGGAGTTCTAAGTGTTCTGATGCTATAAATATTAAATTACAAATTTACATCTATCAAAATGCTTCACATTTTCTAAAGTGTGGTGGTACCAATTTACAAGTTTCTGAAGTGAAACACTTGTAAGAAATAAAATGTAAATTGATTTTATTTTACTTCTAAAGTACTTGTAAAGGCTTGATTAATGAACCTGAAATAGAAAAAAAATAATGTTTTTCAGTTACAATCAACAGTGATGGAAATAATTTATTTTTCTGTGTACAAGACAGTGCCAGTGTCTACAATTTGAATGTACAACAAATTTAACTGTATCTCTAAAGAACTGTGGACGTAAAAATAGACATTATATATGGTCTCCACAGGTCTCTATTACCTCTCTCGAGACTCCCTTCACAGGGATGAAAAGCTACATTTTCTTGGGAAAAAAAGACCAACTGAATGATGTCTGAGATGAAAGACAGTGAGAACAAAATAGGTATCTTTCCCACACTCAGTAATTGGGAATCCTACCTCCTACTAGATTGCTTTTTAATTGAACCTTTGAGATAAAAATGCAACTAATCATGCCATTTAGGTTGCGGAAGCCTATTAATAAGTACACCACAGCATGAGCTATTCATAAAAATACTACAGACTGGGGAGTCATAGAAAGAGATGGAACGGAATAACCTAATTAGGCAGTTTATCATTTCAATGTAGACAACTTAACAGAAAATGCTTTCTATACCCAGATAGGTTTTCTGTTTTAAATGTCAATGATTCCAATACAATGGCGGTGAATGGTAGACAATGAGTTTTATCTTAAAAAAAAAAAATTAATTGTTCTTCCTTCATGGCTCTGGCTACTGTTACCAAACCACAAAAAATCCTTTACCAAAGTCAGTTTTGGAGACTAGGGGAGGAAGCTGTTGTTTCAAGCAGAAATAGCAATCAAAAGAGAATTAAAACATCGTAAGTGAGAAGCGGTCTGTGGTAGTTTATGTAAAGTCACAGCAGTACAGTTTTACTGGTTTGCAGATTGCACTGTCGAGCTCTGAAGGAAGCCGTGGTTCTGAGCGCTGTAACAGTGCACGGCAACAGGGCTATGAAGATTCTGTCACTTTTTTCCTTGTTAATTTATGCAGGGAAAGTTTTGGCTGGAACATTTTATTTTGCCTGCAATTATTTGTGGCACCTACCTAGTTAAGACACAGAGCATTCGTATTTGACCAGGCGGCATCAGGCATGGTAACACAGAGCCTGAAGGCTGGAAGCAGTTACCTGCAGCTTCATCCCAAGCAAGGGACTGTGCCCCTGCCACTCTGAGCTGCCCGTGCATGGCAGGAGCAAGGGAAGGGAGGAGATGGTCACAGGGTTCTCCTTATGGCACAGCAGATCATCTTACAAGGCTAAGGCAATAAGATGGCAGACAAAACACAGTACCCAAACATGCAGGAGTGATCCATAAATTCATATATATGAAACAATGGCTTCTAGGCTAATTACTAAGCTCGGGAGTAGGATTTTGGAATTACTATATCTAAATAAAAATATCAGCTCAATTCTTAGACAACAAACAGAACAGTAATTGAGAATCATTAGAAAAGGGATAAAGAACAAAGCAGAGGCCATCATTACATACTGTAACCCCTTATACTCACATTTTGAATGCTACAGCTGTGGTCAATCCTCAGTCTTTCCTCTGTCCATCCCACACCTCCACCCACCTTCCCCCAGGACAGACTTGGAAAAAGTTCAAAGAAAGAAGATCAAAGAATGGTTTCCATCTGTGTAGCAGCTAAACAGACTGAACCCTCAGGGTGGAAGAAAGGTGTCTGAGGGAAGATAAAGCAGTCTTTTAAATCATAAATGGTGTGATAGTTGCATCTCTTCCTTCCAGCAGAAGAGGTAGGGAACCTCAGATGAAGGTAGAAGGAGGCAGGTTCATAACAAATAATGGGTTTTTCCAGCACATGATCTTGCAGTTACTAAAGACACACACCTCTTGGCCACTGGTTCTGACAAAGTTCAGGTGAATCGAAAATTAGGAGAGTAACTTCTTGACTTTATCATAGACTCCTGAGTCTTAGAAAAGCATTGATGTGACATATCTGCCAGTCATTTACATATGATGAAGATGCAAGGTTACATGCCATTTTCTGTGGAGATACTTTCCCTGCAAAAAACTGGAGATCTATTTACTGTGTTGAGCTCGGCCTACAGTTACAGCATTAAATAATTGATATATCAAATACTTACAGTTCCTCCTTTGATTATCTTGGCAAAATACCTTTCAAGTGGAAACCTATCAGAGGGATGAAAAATAGTATTTGAAAATACCGCTCAATATGTTTTTCATGCATTCATGACCTAAGGTTTGTAGCACTTTCGACTGTCTTTAAACCTACCTTTTCTTTATATATGTGGGCTAGATCATGACATTTATCCAGTTCAATTCCTGAACAAGTTAACTTTTGTAGTATTCTTTCTGTGTCTACAAACAGTGAGACTCCCAACTATTCTTCTACTTCTCAGTAATAACCATGCACTCAATTTTTTTCCTACAAGGGGGCAGGTGTTTCTTTCATAACACCCAGACCAGTTTTGTTCTAAACTTTTCACATATTAATCTTAATACAGATAAGCCAATTAAGAAGGTTGTTGAAAATGAACAAATCAAAGACCTGGGGATGAACCAGAAATTAAAAAAAGAGATTGTTATGCCCAAAGCCTATTCTCCAACAATACACGAGCCTATAACAAAAAAGAAAAACCAAACTGAACAAAATCAGTGTTGTCACAGAGGGAGCAAATGGTCCTGCATTCTCTTCCAGTATTTAAATTTGGGTGGACAGACAGTTGTAGGTCCAGGTGTTATTTATCTAAAAAGCATCAAATAATCTTTTAATTCTATTGCTACCTGACTTTCCCCCAATATATAGATTTAGGATGTTAAATGAATACCAACATTTGTATGTACACCTCAAGTTTGGTTGTAGTATATCAGGTCTCAAACCCCACTGATAATCTCATTGCATAAATTGTGCCATCCTGTCTGATCTCATAACAAGATCTGTAGCACCTCTAAATAAAATCAACAGTTCTGTTCCAGGTTTTCTGCCTGTTTTCTCTTCCTATGGCAGAGAAAGTCCTGATGACACTTCCTCACATACTGTATTTTTATCTGGTCCTTGCAGCAGACTGAGATTCTGTGTCAACCTCCTGTTTTTTGCAACAACACCTGTATTTGCAACTGCAACATTTTGCATTGCATTCAAAGCACATGGTAGGTTAGATATCTGCTGTAGAAGCATGCAGTGTCAGCATTGGGACCCCCCATCTCTGTAAGCCGGTTTCACTGAGCAGAGTTGTTACACATTCCAGCCACGCACCCCTGCCCACCTCCTCCCCTCCCCAGCGGATCTGGCCTTCCAACCAGCTCAGCTCTGAACTTTCCATTTGGACTGAGATCTACCCTGTTTTGAATTCCCCCTTGCTATTATAGCAAAGCATTTGAAAAGGCAGACAGAAATCGATTTCTTTGCTTGCATGTAGAAGAAGGGCTAATTTCATCTGACTGCAAGTCCTTCTCTCTTGTTCACCTGCACTGTGTCATATTTTCCTGCCTTTGAAGTGCATCCTTTTCAGATCTTTAAACAGCCTCAGTAACTGAATTCATTATTGCAATGATCTATTAGCACCGGTGTCTGAAAGCTGGGATGAGGAAATTTTCCAAAGGCCCGAGAAGAGATGGAAATAAATGAGAAGGGGATCAAGGAGTTATCTCCAGGAACCGCTGTCTGGACTACAGCTGTGGAGACCTCTTGCAGCAAGTGATGCTCAATTGCTTGGTTCCAGTGTCTTGGAGCACCATCCTTCCTGATGTAACTTTGATTGATCAACTGACAGAGTGCAATTGCAGAGGTACTTTCTCATCTTCAAGGAAAACAGCTTTCACATTGCTCAGCCTTGTGTTACGGGGATATAAGATGACAGGCATACCTCAAGAGGAATAAACCACGAAAATTCAAAGCAACAGTGCTGCTTCTCTGCACTGTGCTCGGTAGGACTGACTTCTTCCCTGACAGTTTTCCACAACCCCTGGCAGGATCAAGGCCTTTCTATTAATATATCAGATGCTGTGTTCTCACATCCAAGAGAGAATTTCTGACTCAAGAGACTATACTGAGGAAGAGCTAATAAGGTAAAACTGGGTCCTGTTTCTGAACCAATCAGCAGGATAACTACTGTGTCTTGCTACTTTCAATTTTCTCCACACACATACTAATTATACTGTAAATTATTTTTTGGTACATTATATAGAGAAAGGAAAACACTAATCACCACTTTTTTCCTGGTTTTAATAGTAAAAACAGGCTCCTTCCTGTCCGTAAACCACCTCAGTAGTGAAAGAAATCCTTCAGGTGCAGGCACGCTTCAAATGAATGTTTGTTCTTAAAACAGCGTCTTTCTCTTTGGCACCTGACGCACTGCAGTTGTTTCTGAAAAATGCATACACAGACATGTGTACACTTTTTTTAAAACCAGTTTTGTCAAGTCACTGCCTAATGTAAGTTAGTGCTTCATGAAGAGGCAAAGCTAATTAGCAGAGTAGGTTTTTCCAAGGAAGAGAACATTTTTAAATTTGCAGGAGAGGGAAGAATCTGACCTGCTTTATTATGTATATACTGATACTTCCATTTTATGTGTTTTCACAGTCTTCCGGAAGGCAATGGTCAAATTCCCTACATAGCCAATGTAGAAAGACTATTTTTCATATTGCTTAATTTAAGTGCCTCAACTTAGGTTTCAATATCTTCCTCTGAAAGAAAAATAATTTCTCACAGCCTCTTAGATAGGCAAAGGAAAATGGAAATAAATACCTTCAAACTCACAGTTTTCCAAAATCTTAAAATCTCTATTCAGAAACACTTGAAAAATATAATGTGTAGAAAGAATGGGGAATGGTGGCTTCTCCATCTCTCATTCTCTTCAAATCCAGACTGGCTACCTTTTTGGAAGATAAGCCTGAACGAAAAACACATTATTTGCAGGATTCAGCGTAGAGATAACAAAGCGAAGCATAATGGATTATAGAAATGCGCTGCTCCCATGTGATCTCACTTCTTGTGTTGGAAAGAACGTGGGTCAGTGCAGAGGTGTCTGTTATGATGCTGGGGCTGCCCAGAGGAGCTCCCCAGCCCCAGGGCCATGCTGCAGCTACACCTGACTCCTGCCAGGACAAACCCCAGTCCCCTCCTCTCCCTCCCTTTGCACCCTGGTTTCTGTGCCAAAAAAGTGTACACGCAGGTCAGGAAAGAGCCATGAAACATTCTTGCCACATCCTAGTGAGGCCAAAGGACCTGCAGACTACAGCGCAGCATATACCTGCACAGCCCAGGTGTATGTTGTAGCCCCTATATATATGCCTGTATTTCATTTAGTCTAAGTTCTTATCTGGATCAAACAGCTCACTTCCTCATAGATACTTTGAAACCTGGAAGGCACTACTCAAATGCAACCCTGCTATCTGTTTCTAATGATTTGGGAATAGACACCTGGATTTAGTGGTGGTTTATTATTATTATTATGAATCACCTCCCAGACTGTTTAAATAAAAATACTTCAAATGATGAATAGCTCATGAATTCTTCCCATCCCTTTAAGAGCTTGCTTTTCACAATATGCATTGTGTAAGTGGTCCCTTGTGCATATTTTTTGTTGCTGATTCTTTCTCCAGTTTACAAACCACCAAATCCACAAAATGCTTTCAGAATAATCACATCTACCTACAGAGTGTGAACACTCCTGCCAGTACACAGGAGCATTTCCACTGCTTTCTCTCTCTACAAAAAAATTCACAGGAAAGTGAATGTGAGGCTTTCCATATGGAGCCAAAAGGGAAATGTGGGGTTTTTAGTAGAACAAATTGATTTTTTTTCTTCATTAAGCTCTAATTAAAGTTACCACTAATTGTAATGAAATTTGTAGTTCAGACTTCCAACTCACTAAGCTTAGATGCTGCTGCACATATGGTATGTGTGATCACTCACTGTTCCCAGTGAAAGCCCATATGGGCTACCAACCACCATGCAACAAAGACAGTGATGCTTTAGCCTCACTTGTTAGTAACTTGTTTCTCAGTTTCAGCCTGCTTTTAACTATGAGATATTTGCTGTCCATTGTCTACTTTCTGCTTATGCACAGTCTCTTCTTACAGTCATCACAGCTCCTCTAGCAACCACCACTCAGGTAATTTTGCCTTTATAACCTGGATTCACATTGCCCTCAGCACCGCTGCCCTTTCACCACACCGTGCTGGCAATCCTGCAGATAGCCGTACAAATGCATTTTCTTACATGAACAGAAATCGACTTGCATTTTTCTTATCAGCTCCTTTATATTGAGTGTAATTTATCAGCCCTCCCTTTCAGCCCTCTTTTAATTACTGAAGTCATCTTATACAAAAGCAGTGTGACCAAGAACCATGCATCTTTACTAGTCTTGCCGAATACATGATATTCTTACTATATCAGTGGTATTAATAACCACTAACAAACCATGCGGTCATTTGGGAAACTGCACTACCTGCCAGCAAGAAACTTTTCTTCACATTATTTCCTAACTGGTCATTTAGAGTCTTTCACAAAGATATATACAACAGGAAACAGTCTTCCTGTTCTTTTTTTAACTTGATTTTGAATAGAAGTATCTTTTTTGTTGTTTCTTTGCTTGATAGGTTCTACAGCTGTTGCTGGTAAGGTATGAAATATTTGCTTCCATCACTTCCAAATTATTTTAAAATCTAGTGCTTAAGTTACCCTGCCACTAAGCTTAATCCATTTTAATAAGTTTTGCATGCTTATTTTGTTTCTATAATTTATCTCATCTCATAAATCTCTTTCCTTGCTCTAGCATACCCTTTGGAAGACACATGCCCAGAATACATTAAGAATAATGATTACCACTGGTGCAAGTATAACAGTTTAAAGGCATTAAATTAGAATTAGTGGGTTTCTGAAATGCAAAGCACATGCCAATGCCAATTCACTTGCTGGAAAAGATAGACTGTAGGTAAGAAAGTGAGGGGATTGTTGTTTCAGTGGCCACCCATTTTACACCTGTGGTTTTTCTGGCAGAAATGAAGCATGCTGTCTGTAGTGGGAGGCCTATACATTACACACCCCAGAGTATCAGGCTATTGTGAGCTAGCACATTTTCGTACCTAAGAAATATCAGTGAATGTCTGTTAGCAGAGTAAGCTTATCCACACTTTAAGGGTGTTTAAACAGACAACTGCATTACTTAAGATGCTTTTAATAAAGCAAGAGCCAGTGTACTGTTCTCTGACAAAAATAAGGAAGATTATTCCTAAATATTTTGCAGCTTATGCAAGACTTGTGACTGAGTCATTTAGCTATGCATGGCCTGGTTTGAAACATCTTTGTATGCATCCCCAAGTGTCTAACAAAGTGGGCATTTCTTCCTTCTCAGACTCGACAGCTGAGCGGGAAGATGGTCGCGGCCTCTGGCTCTACCACGGCCTGTTTCCTCTGGGGCTCTGGCACCTCTCCGAGGCATTTCCTCACAGACCCTTGGGCTCACGCTCAGCTCAAGCTTTCCCCTCTCTCCAGGTCTGATTTGGTAGAACTACAAAACGTTTCTCATTCAGGGGAGTCTGGTGGTTGCCGGGTTGCTGTATTGCTTTATGCTGCTGGTATCTGAACACTTCATAGAGATTTCATATTTCATTCTCCTGACGGGGCCACTGAATTGGAAACACCATCAATCCTCTAGGGCTGCTCTTCCTATCACAAATGCACTTTAAGCTGAAAAAGATTTGGCCACGTATTCTGACAGTTTGTATTTTGTTACTTCCTGTCCTCAAGTGCTGTATCTTTATTATACTGACTGCAAAAAGGAATAAAAAAATAGAACTATGCTAAAGCTTAGTTTATGTAACACTAATTTAATAGGGAGTTATTAAAGGGCAGCTAAAATAGAAACATGTCCTTTAGCCCAAAACATAATTTCAGCTGAACTTGTGCTCTTCACAACATAACAGGAGGCCCATGCTAATCTGTAAAGCTGAACTTTTGAAGTTAAGATTACTTATTAGTAGTATTTTCTTTATGACTCAACAAAGAGAAGTTTCAAGCTTAAATCATTAAGCAAAAAATATTCCCTCAAATATATTACTGCAATGAATCTTGCCTTGAAAATTATTCACTCTTAAAAAGCTGACGCTTTTCAGAATAGTAATTTTTTTGTCGTTGTTTTCATTTTGGTTTTTGATTTGCCTATTCTTTTTTCTTAACACATGCTGTGCTTTCAGAAACTTAGTCTCTTGACTTTAGTGAAATTTGAGCTAAGCAGTTTCTTGATAAAAAAACTGCAACCCAAAAGGTGCTCTAGTTTGTGTAAAATTAAGTGTAAACAACAGGTAATCTGATGATCAACATGACTTTTAGATACAAAGATCATATCACCTACAATATCTTTTGATAGCACCTTCCTTATGGAACAAATTCTATACTTAAAAACGCAGCTTAAAATGCCACTTTTGGCACACTACAACATAAAAATCAACTGAAAATATATATTATTTTTGTTTTCAATAAAAAAATAAATAAGAGCATTTTAAAAAGCAACAAAATTAAATAGGCTAAACTACAAAGGCCTGTATAAATATAATGGAAACAAATGAAAATGTATATAGGTACATTATAGCTGTATTTATAAACTTGCATCCGTAACTGTACTCAATACTAGTGTAAAATCCCAAAAGGCTGAAAAAGAAGACCAAATGCTGTACAGCATTTTTACTGGAATTTTAGAAGAAATTTGGTCCAAAAAGCAAGAAGGCACAGCTGGTCTGAGCAGAAAGAATAGCCCATGAAGTATTTTGAAGATGCCAGCAAAAGGTGCAGTGCAGGTAAAGATAAGGTTCATGATGTCAGTGCTGGTCTCGGTGGTGAACCCCACTGGCATGTGTGGCCCCACAAGAGGTAGCTTGTTGCAAAAGCCCAGACATACAATAACAATACAGGTGTAAAATTGGATCGGAAGGGGCCTCAAGAGGTACTTAAGTCCATTTCCCTACAGCAGAACAGGATCAGCTATTTCCATGTTACTCTATACTCGGCTGCCCCCCAACATAATCTATTGTAGGACTTTGCTACGCTCATCATTAAATGTCTTTTTAATGTATAATCTCAATGCTGCACTTTAAGTGTCATTACAGTGTCATTCTTTTAAAATCTACTGTAGCTTTTTTTTAAATAAGATATATCAAGCATGGGGAAAACAGTAAGGGAGAAGTCCAGGCAGTTAATACAGATATTTACTAACTCTGATCATATATGTCCTATTTGTACGTGGCTGGGTAGGACCCTGTCCTCATTACAGGGGTTTACAGGGCTGTGGCCTCCCCATCCAACTGGATGAGAATTTTCTGCTGCAAGTAGTTCAAAAGCCAGCTGCAAAGCCACCTTCACAAGACCACACTGCAAAGAGCGGGGCTGGCTTGGGACCAGAAGTGACATGCTACAGACATCTCATTGTGTCCTAAAGACACTCTAGGAAGCATTGAGGCTCTTGGGACAGGCCAAGGAAACTACCTTAGCTTAGAAATGTCTGCAAGTTACTTACAAGGGAGAGCCTCAGAACTGGGGAGAGACAGATACTTCTTAAGAGTCAGCTCCTTGCTGCTCTGAACTAGAGCAGCTGTCTCGCAGCTCATGGGTGTGCAGGAGAAAAACTGCACGATAACCTGCTCTAGCAGGGACTGTGACTGCAGCACTGGAACCCGTAAACTCAGCAGGGTTCAGTACTTTCACCACAGACAGAATTTCTCATTTCATGTTTCCATGGACTATTTATCTTGTCTTTCAAATGCTTAGTAGATGCACTTACGCTCAGCCAGGACTCTTAGTTCCACAAAGGTCTCTCTGCTGACAGCTGAACTACTGGACTGTGCTGTTTTGTAAACTGCCCGGTTCTTCTCCCTTTCTATCGTCAGCAGCAAGTAGTGGTATCCCAGCCTGTGATAAGCAAATTTGTTGCACACAGTAGGTTAATATTCATTGAACTGAGTCTCATAGTTGCTCCTCTATTTTTTTTTCCACTATCCTATTAAAACTGGATTATGGCTTAATCTTGCTTTTATTGTCTCCGTTTTGCCTATACAATAGCACAGGGACACTGTTACTTAACACTTTGAAACACTTTCACACTCACACAGCTGAAATGACATTTTTTTTGGTAGAGACCCTAATTTCATGTGGAGGGAGAAGAAGAGAAGGAATAGAAACCTGGCAGGGATGCAGAGCCAACATCTCAGCTGATGAACATGATCCCTGGGCTTCTGCAGTGAAGCCAAGTATATCTGTAACAGGCATGGGCTGGAAACTGCTCACCACCTGCGTTTGCCCTTGCAGGGGTACTCTCCTTCACATTCACAGAATCGCAGAATGGTAGGGATTGGAAGGGACCTTGAAAGATCATCTAGTCCAATCCCCCCACCAGAGCAGGAACACCTACATCAGGATACACAGTAACAAGCCTTCACCTTACTAAAAGGTCAAGATCAAGTACAATGTGCAGGTTTCAGTTTGGTTTTGTTTCTGAAGATCTGCTATTCTTAAATACCCCAGGGCTACGGCTTCAAAACTGTGACATTTCTTTGCTAAGCCCTATCAGTTCCAGCAGAGGTTGTGTCACAACAATGCCCACATGGCCACCCTGACCTTCCACCAGCTACGTACCTGAGTCCATAATATGCTTTAACTCTTCTGAACTCTCATACAGCTATTTCATATTTGTAGAGCTACTAGATAGTTTTAGAAAAATAGCTAAGAGTTATTGTTCCACCAGTCAAAAGCAGTATGTGACAGTTTAAAAATCAAAGAGGGGCCAAGAAAGCTTGGAAAAGGCAGCCACAGAAATGGGCCTCCACTTTCCAAATCTTACTGCAACAACTGAAAACTCTTCACAACAAAATAATTGCTGGCAAAGAGTGCTCTGTTCCTCCAGAAAAGGTCTCAACTTCTCTGAAGAGTCAGGGTTCACTTGAGACCAAGGAAAAACCTGCTGTGGTGACTAGTTCTGTGCACTTTATCACAAGCTGTAGGAATTTCCCATAATTACGCTTTGCAAGTAAATTACCATCAGCATAACACATCCAGACATTGAATGTAAACAAAGATATTTCTGGGATCTTTGAAGAGGGCAAAAATGTAATGTGATTAGAGCTGCTCTGAAGACAGCCAGTGAAGAACGTCCTGTTTAAAAGGATTTTGTCCACATCTCCTACTAAGAATAATGCTAAATATCAATAACTCTGATTTCTATGGGGCCTTTCTTCCAAGGAGCTTACAGAACAAAAGTGGAACTCCTTTCTAGTTATCCAGGTTTTTGGTTGGTTTTACAATCAAGGGCAATGCTCCAACTTCAAGCCATGCCTCTTGGTGGGGGACGGCGCTGATGTTCATGATACCTGTTGGGGATCCTGAAAAGACTGTCCCTGATGCAGACAAAATGTCTGTGGCATTCCACCCACCACGATATAACAAAAACCCCTCGGGGCTGGTGCAGAGACACCCACTCCACCTTATGCCTTTTCTCTTAGAGGAATAAACTAGGTAGTCCTCGTGCTTCTCAAACAGAAGCACTGTTGCAGATATAGGCACCAGCTGGTTTGAGTGTACATTAATGGTTTCTAAACACATCTCTTCCTCTTGTTATTTAACTTCCTAACTTGGTATGTGTCTAAATTTAAGTACAATTACTATTATTTGGAGTGGATGGCTCCCAAGCAACCTAACAGCTAATAAAATGTATGTTTGTCTGCATTTAAATAGCTTCCTTGCAGATATGGAACTAATTTCCCTACTAACAATGCCTCACTCATTTAGTCCACTTCTCTTAACTTTCAATAGTTAAACATTGTAAGGACTGAACTGCATGCTTTAAAACTAATAACAGAACAAAACAATAGATAGATAGAGGTCCCATTTGAAAGATTTGAAACAGATGGGAAGGTTAGAATATGCCCAGTCCGCCTGGGGTTAAAGGGCAGAAGAGCAGGACCCAGCTCTGGCTCCCTCCCCCATTTCTTCCTAGTAGCCAAATTTTAAGTCTGAGCACACTCATGTGGACTGCTGCCTCTGCTTAAGAGCAGATTAATTACAGGCATATCCAAAATGTGAACTAATTAAAACCCTCTTGCTTCATACACTCTTGCTTTATGCATTTGTGTTCTCTGTTTTGAATTTCCTGAGAGAAAATGGACAATTAAAACTAGATGGTTCATGACGCAGAATTTCCTAGCGACTCTAAGTAGCTGTGCTAGAGCCGCCACATGGCTGTGGGAAGGCATCGTCCAACCAGGCAGCCAGAAGCTTGTAAAAGAATAATTGAAAGGATTAATGTGGAGCACCATATGTTCACAATTTGGATCTGGCCACAGGCAGTACAGAATATGCAGAGATTTCTAGTGCAGCACAAGGCCAGAAAAGGTCATGGGTGCTGATATCTCTAGAAGCCAAGAGAATAAATCTCAAATGAAAAAGAGTAGCTATATGTAGGACATGGGCACTGCTTGATGAAGGATCTGGACAGATGAGTCCTAGAGGATTTTGCTGCATCTGCTGAGACATTTCTGTAAATCCAACTGTGAGTGGTTGAGAACTGATCAGGAATTGTTCCCCTGCCCCAGCCACCACTGTCTGCAGCTCCAGTTTTTAAGCTAAACTGCCCCATGTCTATGGATTTTTCACTAAAACAAGGACTTTTAACTGGACTGGTGACAAAGATGACATGTATCTTGCTCTCACGCTGTGGCCGCAGAGCAGGGAGCGCTGGGCTGCCCTGCTGTAGGCAGCATTGCCAGGAGCCCCTGCCGGCTCAGCTTTTAGGGTCGTGGGGAGGTGGGAGGATGGGCTTGGTAGGGCAGTGCTGCTGGACCACTGCAGACTGTGTGACAGTGAGTGCCGTATCACTACAGCCTGAGCACACGCGAGTGGAGTCATGAGAGGAAACTTCTTCCAGGTACTACCCAGACACACCAGGGCTGTTCACAGCCTGGCCTGGAAAAGGACATCAGGGCTGCTTCTTCACAGGCTTGCATTTTCTTTAATCTTATTGTAAATCTAGAAAGAACACATCTGAAGAAATAAACCAAATAAAAACAGATATAAGACGTTTACTATCAGTATGTCCTTTTACTCCAAGATAAATGGTTAAACTCTTCCTAAAATACCTGAACATCAAAGACAAAGCTGCTTTTGTGAAAGAAAGTTTGGTAAAGATATGGGACTCAGCTCTTCTGCATACTGAAAAATCTTCTCCTAGCTCATAGCCAAGGGCAGGACACACTGGAAGTGCCTAAACACTGACAGTACAGCAGAGCTAAAGCAATGCTTACCTGCTGTATAAGGAATAGATCTTCAGGCTTGCAATCTCAGCAAAAGGAGGAAGGCGTACTAATAAAATACTATAAATACAGAAGTGTTTATTGGATGTTGTATAACGCTTCTCCTTGAGCATCATGCCTTCCCACTTGCTGACAAACACCATGAAATGTTTTATCTTACTGCTTCTTTATAGCTAAGGAATCTAACTTTAAAGTCAGAAACTAGGCCAATATCTCATGATTTTAAATGACAGATTAGCATTCACATGAGCAAAGCATTTCCTTTTCATTGTGTTCTATTTGCTGTTTCTACCATACCTTTTTTCCCCAAATAATACGTATTTCTTCCTGCTCGCAGAGTAGTGTTGAAAGCAGTAGTATTTCCACAATTTCAGAATGCACTTAAAAGTCAAAGAAATATTTTAAAATTGCACTAATTGGAGGAATACACTGAAAGACTTAAGTGCTTTTTTAATTAGTCAGGGTAATGGATGGCATCTGTTGTTCTTTGCAAATAAATATCAAGTAACAAGCCCTACAAGCTTAAAATAAAAGATGTGAACAGCTGCTAAACAAAGAGGCCAGAAGTTACAGTGGAATAAAGTCTTAAGCCTTTTCTTAACATATTGTAAGAGCCTGGGTTTGGTTAACATGAGGAGATGACAGTTAGATCCCCATATAATCCTGAAGTATAAAGAGAATGCAAATAAAGTGATGCTCGATCCCAACCCATCCTAAAGAGAGAATACAGTAATTACATTGCTATCTCAAATAGGTCTAACTGCCATGCAAAACATAAGGTGATAGCATGTACATTTTGAGTGCAATAAAATTTTTGCTATTTTCCCCAGAAAGATGCGGGTTATAATAAATAGATTTGCTACCTTTGGTCGTTAAGGACAGTTTTCTAAATAGTTTGATTTATAATTGCTCAGTACTGTGCCGGAAAGGAAGAGAAGGCCAGCCACGCAGGAAACAGCCGACAAAAAGCCCATGCTGTGGGAGTGCATCCCCGGAGTACATGCATGGGAGGGAGCCAGCTTTGTAGCACTGCGAGAGGTTCATCTGGCAGCACACCAGGAACATTTTGCTCCCAACTCAGAGCAAGTAAGGGAAGAGGTTGGAAAACACAGCACCTTCACAATATGTCATTTCTCATTGTAACTAAAAGCTGTTGTGGCTTAAGAGAAGAACATAGGGGAAAAAAAAGAGCAGGAAAGAAAGCATGTGGAAAACACAGGAGGAGAAAAAGTATGAAGTACAGAAGAGAAGGAGAAGATGGGAAGAGTGGGCAGATGAATTAAGAGAAAAAGAAATAGATAAGGAGAAGAAGATCGAAGACCAGGAATTTTTTTCCCTAGCAGTAAGCAGACCCGTATGACCAGGTCTTGGGGCCCAGTAGCGTTGCTCTTGATGCTAAATCTATAGTCAAATCAAACACCTGCCCAAGGCTTTTCACCTACCCATGCCTTACATTAGGTTTCACTAACCACATGTTTCAGTATCTCCACACACAAAGACTGATGAGGGAGAACATGTCAGATATTGGGGCAGGCGCTCAGCTCTGAGGTGACACACAGCACTGCACACCTGGGAAGAGTGCACTTCTATTATTTCCATTATGAATTATATGCTCTTGTCCTTTTACAGGTTTGGAACCATTAATTTGGATTGCTACTCCCAATTTACTCTGACATTGTTTTCCTTTTATTTCCACAGGACAGCCATCTTAATTGAAGTTATCAGCAGGTAACTTTCCTGCACTCTCTTTTTCCTTACCAAACCCTCTTTCATAGTCTGAAAAACTCAGTTAAAGGTGTAAGGAATGTTGCTCTTTGATTCCTACTAAAAGCACAGACAAAGCTCTCTCTCCTCTCCTCCCAGCTCCCCAGTGATGCTCCTGCCCTGT
Source organism: Pampusana beccarii (assembly GCA_013399365.1). Classification (NCBI taxonomy): domain Eukaryota; kingdom Metazoa; phylum Chordata; class Aves; order Columbiformes; family Columbidae; genus Pampusana; species Pampusana beccarii. Next base: position 4,126,465 of record VWYH01005061.1, read on the forward strand.
GGCTGCCAAGCAAAGGACACGGTGAGCAGGGAAACCCAGGCTGGCAGCAGCAGAAATGCCTGGTGTCAGCCTGAAGCACAGAGCTGGAGAGGGAACAAATCCATTTTGCTATTGCATTCAAGGTTTCAAAATCTGTTTTTGCGTCAATAAGGAATGAAAACAAACCGTTTCAAACATTTATGTGAAATACAGCTGTGTTGAAACATCTGTTTTCTATCTGCAGGCTTTTTTTTATTACATTCAAATAGGATATGTGCTAGATCCTTTCAATTATATTTTTTGTTAATATCTCCGTTAAATAATTCAGCTACACCAAAACAGTATACATGACAAAAGTATAGTAGATAAGGGTGAGAACGACGTTGAAGTGATTAAGCCCTCAGCATGCTGATGAGCAGGAAAAGCAGCTGCAGCTTTTAAGAGAGGTATCACAGCCAGAAACCTTCAACCTACCTACAGTCAGTACTGGCTCTCTTGCCCCTTTATCCTCTCATTCCTCATTATCTCTGTAACTTGCATTTGCCATAAATTAGTGTGCCAACAAGAGAGCAGCTTTGGACTACACCTCACCTTTCCTAAATAGAGCTGCTTCCTCTTTTATTAAAAAAAGGAACTAAATAATGCACCTGTCTTCCAAAACGCAGGAACTTACTGGCATTAGTGTATGAATGCTGTTTGGTGCTTTCTTGGGCATGCATTTAATGGGGGCTACCTTCTGCAAGGCCACAAACTACAGTACCATTCCTCAGATTAAACATTTATTATTCTTTTGCCATTGACAGCTTCTTCCTGATTGTAACTCTCTGAAAATCCAAACATTTAACTGACCTTTTCTTAAGGTTGCTGCTCAGATATATTAAACATTAAATACCTAACCACAAAAAATATTTTTTGTCTCTACTGTACGTACACAACATACAGTAATAAACTACCATAGATTCCCTTAATGATGAAAAAATCAAAGAAAGATGTCATTAATTGTTCATTAAAAATAATGTGGTTAATATACAATTAAAGGACACTCCACATGCTATTTCTCAGGAAGAAAGGAAATATGAAATGAAGACATGTTTCAAGCTCTATTTCACATGGGTTAATTTAGTTCTTGGCAATTAAACACAAAATTATTTCAGATTCAAAGAAAAACAGGACCAGGAAAGAAAGAAAGAATCAAGTCACAGTAAATGCCACCTCTGTCTGAGGTCTTTGGGCAAGACCTGAGCTTGCTGTCTTCTGAGCTTCTGAAAACATTCTACATGAGAAACAAATAATAGGTACTGGTGTTCAAACCAGCACCAAAACTGTGAAGATGGAGGTTCAGTGGAGGTACAAAGATACATTTCACACTAAATATTTTTTCCACTACAGAAGTAATTTGGCTTTGTCAAAAACTTTGCCAAACTGTTTCAGCACTCACTGTTAAAACCTGAAATATGAACCTGTTTATTTTTACCACTGTTTTAAGTCAAGTAAAATCAAGTAACAACAACAACAAAAAGCAGGATATTTAAGTTTTGTAATTTTGGAGAAAGTTATTTTGAAATATTGAAAAAAATGTTGCTAAGGATTAAGAGTCTACTAAGTAGCGAACTGAAGAATCTTGCTTTTGCTTACTGAGTAGTTTTAACTTTAAATTTCCACAGTTATTTTTTGCATCCCCTCAGTTGTCAAAGTGTTTGGAGTTCAGCAGGGATTCTGAGGATAAATACACCGAACATTTTGTGTTCAGTATTTCCTCAGCAGAGAACATAATGTTAGAGAAAGCATTACTCACTTCTGTGATCTGTCAACTCGTTCTAGCATAAGGGATAACATCAAACATTTCCTAGAGAAAATTAGATTTAAAATCCATGAATTTGGACAAACTGTCGTTGTGTCTTCTTGATGTTAAATCTGGTATAGGAGCTTGATTTCAAGAATGATCTTTTGTGGATCCTGCTCAGAGAGTTGAAATTTGAGCTGGACAGAAAGAAAATATCTAAAATAACCTTTTCTGAGGTGCGAATATTATTTTTTAGTCTACTTCCAAATACTGTTCCATACAGCTCTCGCTGAAACTTCACAGCCAAGCCGAGTTCACGTGATGCTGGGCAGTTCCTCCTTGCCCTTGGGACAGGCATGAACCCAGTGGAAAGGAGAGAAGAGACCAGCAGCAAAATAAAACGCCATGTTTGCTTTTTCCCCTCCCCTAGGCAGCCCATTCACAACATACAAGTGCTTTTTAACCTTACCTCTATACACACACCATTCCTATTGCTTCACCTGGAAAGTGAAGGGTGTGAAGTGTCATAGCAGCCAATAGGATGAACCAGCATCTCTAAGATATGGTCTCTGCTACTTAAATAGCAGAGAATTTTAGAGCACAAGAATATTACTGGGGTCTTTGCAGAAAGCAGTTTCACTGTGAGCTGTGCTGGACACACAACACCCTTGTTGGACTCACAGTGAGATGACTCAAGCAGAGGACAGGGTTTGGCCTTTGCTGGAGACTCAGAAGCACCAGAACAGTCCCTTCCCCGCCAGGGCACAGCAGCCTCTTGCCTGGATCGATTGTGTTCCTCCAACAACGTCACCTGCTGGGACTGCACGGCTGCCACGAGGAGCAGGAGGCTTTTGTCTGCCTCATGCAGTGTTCACACTATGTTGACTTAGGCTGCAAAATACTCCTTCTCAGGGGAGGAGGTAATAGGTGGATAGAGCGATAAAATAGATAGTGTAGGGAGATAGTGTAGGGAGATAGTGTGATAAAATCAAAAGGTTTTTAAAAAACCCCAAGTGTTTAAATAAAATAGTGAGCATCTTCACAGGTCAAATTTCTATCTACAGCTCACTTTCAGAAAAAGCTCTTTCCAGAAAGGTTAGGTTTCACATTCATGTGCAAGTGGGCACTCCCACTATTGAAAACAGTTAAATAAAGTTTTTCAGGACTAAGCTCCTTAAACTCATAAATTATATGTTAGGCTCCTACACCAGATTTCAAGGATTTGCAAATAACTGCAAACAGAAGATACTGACTGACATAACTGAAAGGCAGGTTACTTTTTTGGGTGCCCAAGCATGACTCTGCACAAGCCAGGGACACCAGCACATAGAGGCGGGTACCCCGTGTCGATGCTCCCCTGCCCTAAGCATCCCACTCAGGGCAAGATGGTGCCATTTATTTCGGCTGTAGCAAATAATGTTTGGTAAAGCAAGCTGAAAAGAAAAGAGATAGCTTAAGAGACATCAGAACTTAGTAACTTCTCAGATGTAGGCTCCAACCAGCTCAAAAAGCTTTTCTGCTGACAGTAGGTTGTTTTTAACACTAAGAATGAAGTGTTTATCTTCATCCTTTGAAGCTGTGCCATTCACACCAGTAAATACACCAAGAGTCCTGAAATAGATACTTACTAAAACAAAATGCCTGTTCAAAATAAATCTTTTTCTATTTCAAACTACATTGTACACAGACATTCTTTATAGCTTTTTAAATACAAAAGCAAGAAAAATAAAGGGAGACAATTTTAAACAGTTCTGTTCCTATGCACTAAGCAGTAATGTCAAATAGAAAAGTTATGTCAAAGTGAACCACTAAACGGGTATGCTTTCTGTAGATCAAGCCAATACAAATTTCATAAAACTTTCCTTATTAGAGGTACAAGCCACCCATTAAAAGAATAACATTGTAAAGCCATATTATCATTTGCACTGCTCCAGCTGAATGTGAAGTTGCATATTGCACTGAAACAACAATATCAGGTTATCACAAAAATGTGTCTGGACTCATGACAGCACACTGCCTGAAGGCAGCCTGACACTGGGAACTGAAATCTTTATTAGGGAGGTAGTGCTGAGATATTGTTTTCTTCCAAGAATTAGGCTACTAGTGCACTGAAGTTATTAAATAGCCATCTATAAAATTGCATATTAGTTTAATATGGTTTCCTAACAAATTAAATAATCTAACAAATATAATAATCCTTCCATATTGTGCTTATATTAGGAAATTTAACTTGTCATTAACTTGTCATTTAACTTGTTTTTACATGGCATTTAGGAATGGGTTAGCCATTACAATAATTACTTTTAGGTGTACTCTATCTTGTTCTGGATCACACTAGCAGCATGACTTTTTGTTCAATAATTTCTAAATAGCCATGTACAAAATCGTTAGGATTATGTATTATGAGATCAAGACTTTGCAAACAAATCAAGACATCCAGATAAATTCCCACAATGCCTTAATTGTCAAATTTCATAGTCAAGAAATTTGTGAGGATCTTGCAGCTGTACAAATGATAAATCATGATGCAGCCTTAGCTGCTTTCATGTGAAACAGATATTTCACGGTATGATGGAGGTCACAGTGGTAATTTAACAAATGAGTAACTCTAGTTATTTTCTGTCTTATCTATATATTTGGGTCATTAAGAGAAAGAAGGTGAATGCTGAGGTTATGCTCAACCATAAAGAGTAGAGCATTTACAGGAACTGCCTTCTACCTGCCTTCCAGTTGCCAGACAGGTCACAGGGGTCTAAACAGGTCTCCATCCTTTGACGAAAACTAGCAAGTCTTTATTGTACTTATTTCATAAAATTCATATTTATGAAATGACTTCTGTTCGAATTGCTGACAGATATGCAGTGTTATTTTATCCCCAGAATGAAGTGTCACTTGATGGATTCAATCTTGTTTCAGAACTTAGGGCCAACTTCAGTAACTTAGGGCCACGTTTTGAAGAGTGCCTCATATCCAACAACTTTAATTCAAGCACTTAAAAGCATATTATGCAGTTCATATAAGCACTGTAGCTATTCACTTTCAGAAATAACTCAAAAAAAGACTCCACGTTGAATTCCACTCCCATAAATCCATTAACAGATGATAAAAAGAAGAATGTATCTAGAGATTTCCCACAACTCATCCTGAAGTTTTCTCCTCCTGTCTACTGCTGTCATTCCCCATTTATGCAAGGACAGAAGCGCCTTTCTTCTGTACCTTAAGGCATTTAGTCATCTATCAAAGCCTTTTTTTTTTTTAAACCAACAGAACTTCTGAAAGATTTTTGCCATGGGAATCAAAGTAAGGCAGCAGATACATCAAGTTCTATCATAATCAAAAGATGTTCCAAGGCCACTATTCATAAGCTTGAAATTAAAAGGTACACTAAAGTTTTTCATCAAGAGCTGCAGATGATCCTTTACCTCGTTAGACCTCAAAGTACTTGCACACATTTGGATTCTGAATAACTGATTTTGCTGCATCCATTTTTCAAATCTTTCCCAATGATTTGAAGAGCTTTTATAATCTCTATAATTTTCTAAAGAATTACATATAGCTATTATAAACTAAAATACACTTTGAAAAGGAAGCAGCTAGAAAAATGTCCAAGAAAGCATGACATTTATAACTGATTTTGAAAACATGTTGAACTGTAGTAAGAAATACAGTGCAAAAGTGGTTTACTGTATATCCCAAGCTCTAAAGATCAATATTTCAAAATGTACATGTGGAGTACTACATATGTTGTAAGCTATCCACTTGCACAGAGTGGTATTTGTGTTATAGTAACACAAGGAAAGGTTAATTCCTACTAAGTTTGTACAGGCAGCAATTACAAAACAGCTTTAATACAAGCAATTTGAGGACAAGTTTGGAGGAGTTTTCACTTTCAGCTGCTTCTAAAACATGTCAGCTGTCTGGGTTGTTGTGTTTTATTATGACTTTCTGATTTATCCCTTCAAGAGGAACTCATTACTTTTGCAAAAAAATGCAATGACAAGCCAGCTCCTTCCAGCAAGAGAAGCCTGTGGCATGAACAGGAGAGGAAGCTATGAAAATACATTTGAATTCAGCTGTTTCATTACATAAGGTCATATGCACAAAGAACTAGCAGTCACATATCAGCTGCAGATCTGCAGCACAAACCAAAAGAAAAGCACTAAAGAAAATATTCTGGTATTTATTAGCTCTGCTCTTAGGTTTCCCTCACAGCAAAAACAACCTTAAAACCGGGCTTAGCAGCTCAAGTTATAATTCTCGCCCCCAGTTTTTCTAAGGCAAACTAGCACTAAACTAGCTTCTGCATGCAGTCCTCCCATAGCAAGACATTTTGCCATGGCTGGAAAGGCAAGTGACAAAGTTGCTCAGCTATGGCCTGAAAGTTTGTACTCAGAACTGAAGACCCTTGGTGTTAAGATGATGCTCCTTCTGACATTTGAGTATACACAACTGATTCAAAGTTTCTTTTTCATTATCTTGAATTATTTGTTCCCTATAAGGGTACAGAGACACAAGGACTCATTCATTGGGACAAGCAGGGAGAGCCATTGGGCCCCCACTTTCAGAGAGCAACAGGTCTTGTGCAGACAAGTCACACTACATGCACCACCTCTGTCAGCAACGCTCAGATTTCAGCTTCAGCACAGAGAGCCAGGTGGCTCAGCTTTTTGCATCCATACCCTTTGCAATGACTGAGCTGGATTATGAGCCGCTTCCACCTGCACCAGCATCCCTGCATAGATCCAGTTCTCTCACTCCATATTCAAGCTAGAGCAAGAGCCAGCAGAGACAGATTAAACAAGCTGGGGTCAAGTGCATAACTAAATCCCCAAGCTATCATCATCATTGACCTCAAAAGTCAACATGTTGGGTTTTTTTTTCCTGTGTCACCTTTAAAAACCTCTAGGATTTCTGTGATACCTAAACCAACAGAAAGAGCAGCACAGGTTCTTCAGCCAAAGTTTTTAAATGGATTGATAGGCAGTATCCAGTCTCTCAACACAGAATAATGCAAAAATTAATAGCAACTACATGACCAGAGAAATAACAGTTGGAGTAAAATTAAGAATATTTTGTATTAACTTAATTATTATTGTATTACCTTAATATTTTGTATTACCTTAATACAAGGTAATACCTTTGTATTACCTTAACAATTACCTTAATTATTATTCAGACAATGTTTCAACATTTTTATAGTCGTTTTCTCTGTATAGATGTGAAAAAGCGTATACGTCATAGCTATTAAGAGCTCCAGTTTATCAAGCAAGCAAAAGAAGAAAACTTGAGCCTATAATGGATATTATTTTAGAAAAAGTGTTTCCCTAGCTATTCCAAGGAAATATAAAGGCTGAGGATAATTATGTCCTCAAATCCAGGTGAATCTCTGTGGACATGAAGATAAATACAGTCTCTAAGACAACTAGACAGCAGGCCACTAGCCCTACTCTGTCCACATTTGTTTGATCCCAGCAGCGTGGAGAGCTACAAACAGTAATGTTAGAAGCCTACATTTCTCTGCACTTGTGATACAGCTTTCATATCCTCTCTGGAAATCCTAGTAATGGGACTCCGGCCTACCGTCATGTTTTCATCCATCGCCATGATGCTCCGGAGTGGCACTGTTCCACAGAGCCACCACTATGGCCACGTTGCTGCTTTAGTCAATCACAAAAGCCCAAGAGCTTTCACTTTGCTTTCATATGTTCCCTTGCACATTTTCTTTGTGGACTAAATTAAATGATGATTTGTAATGTAAACTAATGCAGAGAAACCTCATTATCTGAAGTGTGTCAGGAGCCAATATAAATATCAACATCTAGAAGCTGTTGAAGTGTTTGTGACATCTTATTAATGCTTTAGTAAGGTCTCCTAGAAAAAGCCTGAAAAAAAATCAAACCCACGCATCCCAACAAAGGGCTCATAGAAAAGACAGACTGAGGGACTTAGACATCAATTAATTTGCTTATTAATTTACAGTTAAATTGCCTTCTGGAAGCAAGGAGAGGAAACATCAGAGACAGGTATGTTACAAGCACTACGGTGAAATCTGTTCAGCATTATTTGAAGTGATGGGACTAGGACTTTGTAGAGAGGCACGTATGATTTAAGATACACATGACAAATCACAAGTCAATTTATCCTTCAAAAATCTTTATCTTCCTAAGACAGAGTGTTCCCACTATGGGAGTCAGCTTTTGAAGAAATGGTGGTAAGCTCTGACAGGAGACAATCTTCCCAGACCCTCCAAGAACAGGATAAGGGACCTTTATCATGAACCTCTTGTCATTTTTCTCCAAATGTCAGAATCAGCACACAGCTGCATCCAGATACTGAAATGTGAATGTCTGCCATGTTTCCACAGGATGACCTTCATTCCCTTAACCCATGGCCAAGACAGTACAGAGGCCAGATCCTGGAAAATGAGACCTGCCTTTTGCTACTTTGCCATCTGTTAGTGGGAATGAAATGGTAACTTGATAAGCTTTCAAACAGTGGCCATCTGCAATTCAAGCCAGGCAGAACCTATGAATGCATTAGCAAAGGTGTCTATTTGCAATTCAAACATCTTTTCAAAGCTTTTTTTTTTTGCTTTTTTTTTTTTCCCTAGAGATCAACTGCAAAGGATTTATCTGCTTTTTTTTTTCCCTTAATTGAAAATGTATCCTCTGATCAAAAACATGGGGAAAAGAAAACCTGATTTCTGAGCTTAGGCTCAATATAATCAACTTCTATCAAATCTGAATGTATTTTGTGTCAGAAGTCAGGACATGAAAGAAGAAATTTTTTTTTTGTTAGAACTAGAGTGAGAAAATAGTGTTATTTTTTTAATATATTTTGCTTTCAGTTAGCTTTTAGTGTTGAAAATTAATTTAATTTGAACAAACGCATTGCCTCCTGCTATGGGAAATTACCCCAGGTAGAGTCATACAGATTGTAGAAGTGTTTAATTTTGGAAGCAGTGAATCCAGATGAAGCAGGACAGCAGAAATTCATTAACTTCAGATTTGCTCTTTGAGAAGTAGGATTTATCTTTTTAGGAACCTAGATGATTTCACAGAACAAGCCTCTAAAAATGTCCATATGAATTTCCATGTTGAGGACTAAATATCTCACTTAAAAGGATACGGATGAGAGCAAGTGAATATTCTTTTTCTCTGCCGTTTCCACAGTCTATCTAGAGCAAACCTGAGAGTACCTAACAGGGCTAATGAATGATGGATTTCTCCCATGACCATTCCCTCTCAGCAGGGAGCAGCAGCAGCACAGCAAAAGAGGCAGTAGCACATCACTCTGCCAAGTGGCAGCTTCCTCAGGCCCAGTTGTCTGCAAAGAACTGTCTTGGTAGTGCCTCCTAGCTCACCAGCTTTCCAATAGTTTAAAAAAAATAAATAAATAAAATAAAATTAAAAAAAACCCACAAAACAAAACAACCCACACAGAGGAAGAAAAAATTCCTCCTTGGTGTCTTCATATAATATCTCTTTCAAATAATACCTCTTTTATTTCCAGTGGAGAAATCCCAATCAAATATTCCTGACACTTGACTGGGAACATGATCCACTGGCTAAGTCTCTACCCTTATAGAATGTCTCAAGTTGGAAGGAGCACATAAGGACCACTGAGTCTGGTGCATAACACTCATTGACTTAAAATATTTTCTTGGTGAAGTCACTGATTAAAGAAACACACGAAACAGTTTTGGGTAGAGTAATTCATAAAAGCCAGCATTCGGTGATAAAAGAGATAAACATGCTTGTTTATTCTATATTTATGTGAGAAGCATCTCCTTTGGTAAGGATACCCATGTTAATACATGTTACAAAGAGGTGGAAATTGAGAGCTTTGAGCTCACTAAACTAATGAAATTTTGAAATAGCCTTGATACTCAGTGTTTTGCGTGGACACTGCACTCTCCCCTCTCATCTCCAGTCATCTGAAATTTGCAGACAATTGAAGGCTGGAAGAATGGAAGGAGCAACACTGCTGTTATACATGTGGAATGATTAAAACTGAAAATGAATACTGACGTGCCTATTTTGGAAAAAAAAAAAAAAGAGAAAAAAAAAGGGCCTATTTATCTAGGTCCTGAAGAAAGATCAGGGAGAAACTTTTACTCAGAAAAACAGACTAGAACTCAAGACGCTTTTCAGTCTGCAGTAGATGCAGGACCAAATTTGAACAAATTACTCTTTTTAGAATATTACATATGATACCTTTGCTTTTGTCAGTTGCTTATATTGTAACCAGTTACCTAAGGATTTTCTTTTAGTATGTATAATGTCTTGCAAAATGAAGCTTCCCTCTTTTCCCCAGAGATGGTTGCATACCCTAGTGTTTACATCAAGGTCATCAAAATTATTTAGATTAAATTGGAAATAAGAGTCTTGAAAAGATGCAGACCTATTATTCCAAGTTATAAAAAGTTTTAATTAAGGGAAACAATATTTTACAATTAGCTTATTACATGTGATCTTACTGTTTCATTTCCTTCACTTTTTGGAAGCATTTACTACTTGTCACCACCATGTATGGTAACATACCCCTGATCTAACTCAGCATGAGAATACACATATTTCTCTGGAAATATATTCACTAAGTAATCCTCTATTCTCACCTGCATAATGAAAATGTAACATTTTTGCAGGTTCATTGCAGTTCATTTACCTTAAGCAGCACACTAATTTTACCAAGAGAAGCAAGGACCTTGGCACCAAGGAGTACATGGTGCCAGACTTGTTCCCAGTCTGCAGTGTCTTGCAGACTGATTAGGTGACACAAGCAAATCTCAGAGGTTTTACTAAACTTCAAATATATTCATATTTCCTTGGCCATGGGACTGGTTTATTCTCTGGAGGCTTCCAACTTTAGATGGCTCTGAAACACTTCTAAAATGCTCTCCAAGAAAAACAGGTCTGTCACTCAGAGAGGAGTTTTGAGATGCATGGAACACTACTGAGCTGAGGAACATCTGTGTTTCCATACAGCAAACACCATATCACAGCATAGCAAGCGTTTCATATTGGAATAACATTTAGCCAACTTCCTTCTGCTATGGTAAGGAGTTGCAGTTTCCTCAAACACCACCTTGAATGTTTTGCTGCCTTAAAAGTATCTGTCTTTTCAATAAAATTAGTGATTCTTTATAGGATGCTGTCACATCTGCAGTGTTCCTGCGGGCTAGGAGCAGCCTTCCACATAAGTCATCATATAATCAAAAAACCCACATGTGAGAACATGTCAAAGACTTCCTGCATTTTCTATTGCTAACTAAAGGAAATTTCTTCTGTTGAAGTCATTGAATTGTGAGGGGCAGATTCTTATGACATCCAAGGTCTCTCAGTCAGTTAACAATCAGGTTTCACAGGTAATCTAAGGAGGTTATCCACATTGCCCTTGTATTCACACATATACACACACAAAGTTTGAGCATTTGGGTGCATCAACTCAGATTTAGAAAGGGAAATAATTATGAACAGGTCCACCTGTTGGTTACTTAAACCTCTGCACTTCCTGACATCTTTGTTTTTTCTAGAGAAAAGTGAAACAATTCCTCAGCATTAGTCCATAAAATATAATTTAAAATTGCAGCCAAAACATGGAATGCAATAAACCCACATTAAAGAGCAGTTAGAAGTTGATTAATTTATTTTCAAATGCAAGCACACACCATGCCTCTGCTTCTGTAAGCAAATTAGAGTGAGAGGCACTTCTTCCATTATTCCTTTCCTGACCAAAACCAGGAAGACCATTCTCCTGTTTTTCCAATAGCAAACCTTTAGGTATGCTTCAAATAAGTAGACAGTTAGGAATAATTATCTGACCCTCAGCCAAGTTTCCTTAGCTATTCATTAACCTACACTATTTGTTTCTGATCACTGATGAATACATATAGTTTATTTTGGCTTTCATCTAGGTGAGCATTTCTTCTGTTTTCCCTAAACTTCTCAGAAAGCACAATTCAGAAGTCCTGAAGAAACTGAGGAGCCTGAGACTCCTGAAAATGAGTCGTAAGTGTTTGATAACTGATGATTTTTTTTTAATGAAAAGCCTAGACACTCAAAGACAAGCTTTTAAAGATTTTTAGTTCTGTCTGTATGCAGATCAGTGCCCACTGTGGTTTTCAAAAAACAGCCAGGGAACTCAGCTCCTCAGAAATGTTTTTCTTACTGGCTAATTTGTTCTGAAGTCATAAGGAAATCTTCTGGAAAGTTATTTATATCAATAGCTATCACACCACTGAAGTCATCCGATCTAATCATCCTTAGAGAGTTGCAACAATGGCAATTATAAATAGCAAAACTATCCTGCATATCACCTCTACTATTTTAAAAACACTGGTCATACAGACTGGTAACTAAGAAGAAATCTCAGGTCATGATCCCTCAGTTTCAATATCAGAATACGTGCAGAATTGTCATGGCTAAGTGGTGTTCCTAAGGGCCAGATGCTTTTCCTCAACCAAAACCATTGAATTCAACAGACAAAAGTGTCATAATAGTTCATACATTCTGTGCCTGGCTCCTGTTTTCTTTCTCATTATATAGGTAGGAGCATATGAAGGATTATATAACTATATTAATAGATGGCTTGGAAATGCAAATAGATGAGGCAAGCCAAAAAAACCACAACCACTATCTTAGATTCAGAATAAAAGCAAGATTGCATTCGAGCAGTAGTTTATTCTGAGTCCATTTGCAGATGAATGAAATTTTGCCATCATCTTCATTTCAAGCTAACAGTGTCCAGAAGAGACTGACTTCAACAAGGTCTCTGTGTTTGTTTTATAACCTAGTTCCCTGTTAAGTTCAAATCCGAAGTGCTTTAGATAGTAGAATATGCATTATTTCAATAACGTAGAAGCATGGGTTTAATTCTCTGGTGAATTTCACACTTTACCTGTCTGAAGAGTACTGCCTGAGAAAAGTCGGGATATCTTAACCACTTTACACTGTTTAGGTTTTGCAGTCTTCAGCAGCTCCTCTAAAGCCAGCTGAAAGCAACCAAAGATCTTCCTACATGCAGTTCCTCAGCCAACCATATTGTAATATTTCTAATGCTGACACAGAAATAGGAGCAGTTAGTCAGATAACACTGACATAGACCTAACCTGATAACATGTTAAAAAATAATTATCAACATCACTTCCGGGAGTATGAGCAAATTCATTTTACATGAAACTAAGAAAGCATGCAACACAACCTAGAACACCAAAATATTGCCAGAAAGTACTTTGCAGCACTTGCAAAACATCACTGCTATTTTGGAATGGATAGGAGGGTTTTTTTGTTTAGTGAAACGGAGGAACAAAATTTATAATACTTCAATAATAACTGACAAATTTGCTACGTGCTAGGAAGCAACCTGGAATAAGTTTTGATTACATTTACCAGCATTTCTTTTTTGTATCTTTAATATATATATATATATATATAAATAAAATCTACAGACATTTTTGCTATCTTTCAATAGCATCCAAGTAGCTAATGAATAAATGCCATACACACCATCTCAATTCCACTACTGTAACCGACCTTAAGTCCAGTTCAACTCAAGGATCTTATTTATCTACTGAGGTATCTGTTAAAAAGAAACAGAACAGACCCTTCCCTTTAGTCTTTATGTGACTTTTAAAAGGTAAACACGTTGCCATACTGACAGTTCAGCCTGACTAATTATTTTTATCATGTACTTTAGTTTTCAAACTAGTCAGGTTGAAATTTCTTCTTGAACTCTGGAATATTTATTTTAAAATTATAGAAAATATTTCAGCCATTTTTGGAGCAAGCTTAGTGGAGGATACTTCTGCCAATATTCCTATTTTTCATTTGTTTTCTGAAGAGTGATTTATAACAGAAGCTTGAGATCTGGCAGCAAGACAACCTCAAGTTAGAATGATATCTTTTTTTGTCTCCAGGAAAGTCCATTCTTAATCAGCTGGGTTAAGAGTTACAGAAAAATCCTGGTTGGTATTTACAAAACAGAAACTGTAACATTTTGATTTTCTGAATGTTTCAACAGGAACATGCAAGCCCTGACACCTGCTGAGCCTCTTGTCCTGAACAGATACTACACATCTAAAGCTCAGGGCAGCTTTATCCTGAAGAGAGCTTTGGTTTTTTTCTATTACAGCAAAGCTATGACATCAACAGAAAAAAGTATATAACAAAAATTAACAAGAAAAAAACTAATTATAAATAGTTGGTTATTAAACACTCATAATGCTATTTATACACTGTAAGACAGCTTTAGAACCTTTTAAACTCAGCCTGAATAACTATTTCCACAGAATTTAAGGACTAGTTCTTCAGTTATTGTAACTCAGCTCTATTAATATCTGCGGAGTTACATTAGTTTGCCCTGACTAATATTCTTTAGTTAAGCAGCCAAGCAAATAAAATCACTTTGACTGCACTTTTAAAGTCATTCGTGAGTGTTATCTGAAAGGTCCCTTCAGTGAGAAAACCCCAAACACACCACCCTGATATAATTCACAGCCCTGAATTGGCTGCACATTCCTAATTGCAGGTCAATAGGAGTTTCACAAGGGTACACTAGGTCACTGCTTCCTCACAGCGACTTCAGAGGGAGGGGAAAAAGGGTTTGAAAAACATTCCAGATTTCAGCAGAGTCTTTTGAGCTGTGCAGACATAGCAGGCACTTGGAAATGTCCAGAGGGACAGCCTTAGCAAGCCTATGACCTTCTATGACATACTGGACCATGGCATTTCAGCAGGGATTTGATCAAGATTGTTAAACACATGCCAAAAAGAGAACCACTTCTTGGACTTTTTCAATCAAGTAGCACTATATTTGGACTGGAAACAGCCTGTGGAGGAGCAGGAATAACCATTAGAAGGCCAGTGAAAAGTTTTAAGCAGATACTACAGTCAAGGAAGAAACAACTTGAATATATCTGGGCAAGTTTCCATACTGACTCAAGCAACAATTTCCCATGACATCAGATTCAAAACAAACAATATATTATAATCCATATGTTGACTAAAGAAAACCCAGGCAGTGCAGAGGCATGCACTAGTCTACTGAACACCGACTGAACAAAAGCTGGATTGCTTGCAAGCCATGGACGTTAAGCAACTAAAAAACTCCAAGTTTTCAGGACAAGGAGCCTGAGTATGACTTCTCAGCAAGATGAGGTTGTGAATGCTGAGGTAAGATTGAAAGCAAACTGCCTAGATAGAAATTATACAGTCTAAGTAGTGACAAGTACAATAAATGAACTATGCTTTGAATACGCAGCAGTCAGGAGGCTCAGAAAACCATAAAGTTGCTTGTGGATAATGTGTGCAGAGGACCTGAAGTGCTCTACCTACTTGAAGTCATATGGCATTTGCATTAGAAATTTGGACTGCAGAATGGTTTACAGTCAGAGTTCATGAGATCTTTTGGCAGATTAAACATGTTCCCAGTAAGATGATGCTGAGGATAAACATGCAAGAGATATATAAATACTGTTTTCACAAGAATAACGCTGCTTTCCTTAGAACTGATGGTATTTTAAGGGGAAAAAAAGCTGGAATGCAGTCCTCACAAGATACCAACACAATCTATCAAGAACAGTTAGTAAACCATGCCATCTAACAGATTAAAATTACACGGTACATTTTAAAATTCAAAACCAAAACCACATTCTATAGGAGAAAGCGGTGCTTGCTAAGCATAGCATATTAAGAACGGAACTGGGAATTGCACTCTCACTTTAACACAGCCTAATAACAGTAATGCTTACTGCTGAATACACGGAGACATTTTATCAGACCTTGGATTATCTGATCAGTTGATCTTGTGTAATAAAAACCAGGAGGCTACCTTTGTTCTTTCTCACGGAATTTAATAAGTCAAAATTAGAAAGGAGTCCTGTCAAATGAGGACAAATTTGACCAGGAGAATAAAGTAGGCAGGTTGCTAAATTTCAATTGTGTTTTAACAAAATTATCTAATCTCATAGGATTAATAGCCACAGCAAATCAGGAAATAAAATGTTGTATTGCCACTGTAAGGTTTATAGAGGTATTAAGAAAATATTTCTTTGTACAGTACTGAACACATTCACAAGAAACAAGAAATAGTTTGTTCATTAGCCAGACTTCCAAAAACTCAATTCACATAGGTTTTTTTCTGTTTTAAATGATGGATACAGTTAAAGAAGAGGTTTTCTAGTTTTGTACATCCATCTTCATTCCTTTACACTGTTTCCAAATGCTTCGATCCAGGAATGATTTTTGTTACTGTCAAATTATATAGTGCAAGTCTCAACTAAAACAAAATAACTATGTAAACAAATTTGGCGACCATAATTCTTTGCCACTGAATTTGGATCTCCGCATGCGTTTTTTTTCAAGATAGATTCTTGTCTATAGAGATACTTAGGTAACAGCAGACTTAGTGAATCCCAGATACTGCCAAGAAAAGATGCATAGAAACGTGATGCTTCCAAGCAACAGCAATCCTCCTGAGACAGCCACAACAGCAAGCTGTCGTCTGTCAAGAAGATCCTCAAGATTGCTAGTATTAATGATTACCTCCCACATCTCTATGTACTATATTGTACAACTGCCACAGTGATTTGGAACATAAGATGTTTCAGAAGTTGAATATTACTGCCAACTGATGTGTGTTAACATCTGCATGTTGCTCTTGCACTGATCTTCAGTGCATAATTCCCAAGATAAAACTTAACAGCTCTTTTCACATATCTCCAACTCTGCTTTGCAGGAAATAGTAGTGACATATTAGCCAGATCTGTTACAAAACGATCACAAGGGTTGTGAGAAGGAAGAATTTATCTTCTTTATAAAATCATTTGGATTTTAAGTATATTACCTAGGTCCAGTCTGAAACCACAGGTATCAAAACTAAGTACCTGCTGTCATTCTACATTCACAGCAAGTTACATGGGGTATAGTGTATTTAAACACTTCTTTACAACTCTAAAAAGTAATAACTGTACTTTAAGATAAGCTGTTAACCACCAAGGGTTAACAGTAACTTGGCTTTAACCCATCAGTTTAAAAGCCTATCCCATAAGTTCAAGAAATTCTAGAAGAAAAAAAAGTAGAATAGGTCTGGTAGCCTTAAGTAATCCATCGAAAGTCATTAATATTAAGCTAAGGAAAGCAAACATGGGTACTCTGACAACTATCAGACATGTTATCTTTTAACCCACACTCATTTTAAATTGAGGCTGTGTGTTCCCTGCAGTACGCAGCAGGAGGAAGGGAATGCAGTGAGGTATGACTGGGAAGAAATATTCTGAACTTGACAACAGGCATTTGCATGTAAGACTAAGTTATCTATGCTTTCAATAGTGGTGCATTTCTGGTCTTCAATGCCTAACTCCTAACACACAGGATACAGAGGTAGAGAGAGACATGGTGCAGTATAAGCATGTACTTACTGCATTGCAGTAAATAGCATTGTATCCTTCAGTTGTATCTATTCCATACCAAAATATTAAAAAAAAAACAAAAAACAACAAAAAACCAAACCCACACCACAACCCTTTACAGAAAAATACATTATTAATTCTAGGATCTTGATTAGGGTCAGTATAAAACACTGATGTGCTCGTATTTCAAACTCAGGAAAATAACATCTGCTTATTAAAGTGAATTGTTTAAATTGTAGCAGGAGCTTCTTTTCATTATTAACTTAATGAGCACAAGTTACCCCAGTATCTAGTTCATTGGATGCATGTAAGACATCTCTGCAACTTTGTTTTGCTTTTAGTAGCCATGCCACCCACAATTACAAACACTTCAGCTACACAGATCATAGTTTCCACATTTTACCTAACTGTTCTGTGAAACTTAATGTAACATGCCAACATTTTTTTAATAAAAGAAACAGGTCTTTTCACATTTAGTCTTAGTATATTTTATACAAATAATTGCTTTTAATATATGCACTTCAGTATATGAAATGCAAATTAATGAAATAGTAGACTATCATGAAGCACTGGGCAAAAAATGTTGTGTTGGACTCGACCAGCTGTGGAACATGTCTTTTCAAAATCTTAGAAATGGTGTTAACTGCTACATCTTAGTTTTCACGCACCTCAGCAGTTCTTCATTCTGGCTGGAAGTATAAACTGTGAAATGACTGTTCTTGCAATGTTCAGAGTTTGGCCATAGCCAAGCAGTCCTGGAATTGTAATAGTGTATTCTTTGGGGTATATTCAATGTTAAACTAAATCTCCAAATATTTCTTGGCTCACCTGACATTAACTGGACCTTGAAACTCACCCTTTGTATTCAATGGCAGGGGGATAGTGCTGCTATCTGTTTTGACAAATGTTTTCCATTGCCTCTGCATAGCTGACAGAACATGAGGCATATTAGGAGAAGGTTAAAGTTCTCTTTCTGCACCACCAAGAATTCCTTGAGTCCTCCGAAATAGCTACTAAGAAGCTTAGTTGTAAATCTCTTTGTAAAACATTTTAGTTTGTCACAAGCTGCAGGTCTTCTCAAAGTCTTCCCAGATTCTTATCACTTACTCTGAGTATCTGCCTGCTCTTCATTCCTTCAGGTCAAAAAATCTTTATTGACTGGAAAATCATAGCTAGAGTTATTAAAAAAAAAATCCCCCCAAAAAAACCCCAAACCCAAACCAAAACAAACCTAAAAAAACAAAACCACCAAACAGTATCACTTCTAATTTTGTCTTCTGCACATTGTTTTAAATGCACAGTACAAAACAGTCATAAAGAGCAGTTGAACAAAGTCAGATTTTTTTTAAAAATTAAAACCAGCCACACATAAACAGTCCTTTAAGAACAAGGCTTTATCTTTCTAACAGTAAAGCCAAAGACAGACTGCCTGTTTAGAGTGGTTTGTTTCAGGTATGGCTTTAATAGCTCTGGCACAACAGAAAATATAACATCCCTGAATTCTATCTAATATTCACTGCCAATAAGCTCTTATTTAGCCTGCAAGAGATTTCAATAAGAGGAATTTTCAACAGCAGTTTCATTACAGAAAAGCATTACAAGTACATGTTTCTCAAAAGCTAAACATACACTGAACTTAAGTGAAGCTTCTGTATAACTTCACAGAATGGCTGAGATTGGAAGAAACCTCTGCAGGTTGGTTGTTCCAACCTTCCTGCTCAAGTAAGGCCACATAAAGTTGGTTGCCCAGGACTACATCAAGACTACTTTGAATATCGCCAAGGATACAGACTTCACAACCTTTCTGGGCAACTTGTGCTGCTGCTCAGTCACCCTCACAGTTGAAAACTCTTTCCTGATGTTCACAAGGAACCTTCTGTGTCTCAGTTCGTGCTCATTGCCTCTGGTCCTGGCACAAGGTGCCATAGAAAAGAGCCTGCCTCTATTCTTTGCACCCTTCCTTTAGGTATTTGTAGACACTGATGAGATCCCCCTGTGCCTTCTCTTCTGCAGGCTGAACTGCCCCAGCTCTCTCAGCCTTTCCTCATAGGAGAGATGCTCCTGTCCCTTAATCATCTTCATGGCTCTTTACTGGACTCTTACCACATAGCTCCATCTCTCTTTTGTACTGAGGAGCCCAGAACTGGAATCCACTCTCCAGGTGTGGCCTCACCAGTGCTAAGGAGGAAGGATCATCTCCCTCAACCTGCTGGCAACACTGCTATTGCAGCCCAAGATACCATCTGCCACCTTTACCACAAGGGCATGTTGCTGCCTCTAGTTCAACCTGGTGCCTGTTGGGACTCCCAGGACCCCTTCTGCTTTCCAGACAGTCAGTCCCCAGCAGGTACTGGTGCCTGGGGTTGTTCCTTCCCATGTGCAGGACTTTGCATTTCCCTTTGTTGAACTTTATGAGGTTCCTGTTCCCCCATTTCTCCATCTTGCAAACACTTCCTAAACCAACATGCAACACTATAGCTCTTGGGCAGAAAAGCTAGCACAAGTCAGCTACATTTAATTTGCCTTTTCAGTAAAGCCAGTCTGTGACTCGGAAACTTGGGTATCTGCCAACTATTCTCCTCTATTAGATCAAAGACCAACTTTGTCCCAATTTTTAGATCTTCAACATGTAGATCTGCATAGCCCTCAGCACCTCAATACAATAGCAGCTTGACATTGAGATATGAACTATACATCATGTTATTTCCTGAAGAACTGAGCTAACTACTTGTGAAACACAGGAAGAAAATTCTTTTATTTTCCCTTCCTTTTCTATGTACATTTAGTCATTTATAGTGTAATAACTTAGTCTTCTCTCAAGCAGCAGCTAGAAATGGATTATTTGCATAGGACTGCACTTCAAGGTAGCACACAGCATCTTCTTGAGCAGGTGCTTCACTGGTATGTCTCTCTCAAAAGTACAGGGACAAACTTATCCCCAGATTTGAAATGAGACAAATTTATCCCTGATCGAGATGGATTATGAAGACCTACAGCCTTTCTTTACAGTATGAAGTATGCCTGTGTCCTCAGATTACCAAAATCCCAGTTGCATAAGGAAACCTGGCCTCTGAATCTGGATGGCAATATTAACCACAATGTCTTAAAGTGTGATCTTTTTCTCCAAAATAAGTATACATTTGGTGTTTTAGGGCTGCCTTATGTTTTTATCAGATATACAGCTTGAAAGGTACTCCTCGATTTCACCACAGCAAAACTCTAGCCTAGACTGAAAAAGAAAAGTAAAATAAAATAAAATAAAAAAAATCAAGCTTGATCCCTTCTGGGGATCTTTCACCAGTAATAAGAACTCAGTGGCACATAGACTTGTAATGCAACAGACAGATGCATTTCATTGGAATTCTATGAAAATACNCTCCATCTCTCTTTTGTACTGAGGAGCCCAGAACTGGAATCCACTCTCCAGGTGTGGCCTCACCAGTGCTAAGGAGGAAGGATCATCTCCCTCAACCTGCTGGCAACACTGCTATTGCAGCCCAAGATACCATCTGCCACCTTTACCACAAGGGCATGTTGCTGCCTCTAGTTCAACCTGGTGCCTGTTGGGACTCCCAGGACCCCTTCTGCTTTCCAGACAGTCAGTCCCCAGCAGGTACTGGTGCCTGGGGTTGTTCCTTCCCACGTGCAGGACTTTGCATTTCCCTTTGTTGAACTTCATGAGGTTCCTGTTCCCCCATTTCTCCATCTTGCAAACACTTCCTAAAACAATGTGCAACACTATAGCTCTTGGGCAGAAAAGCTAGCACAAGTCCGCTACATTTAATTTGCCTTTTCAGTAAAGCCAGTCTGTGACTCGGAAACTTGGGTATCTGCCAACTATTCTCCTCTATTAGATCAAAGACCAACTTTGTCCCAATTTTTAGATCTTCAACATGTAGATCTGCATAGCCCTCAGCACCTCAATACAATAGCAGCTTGACATTGAGATATGAACTATACATCATGTTATTTCCTGAAGAACTGAGGTAACTACTTGTGAAACACAGGAAGAAAATTCTTTTATTTTCCCTTCCTTTTCTATGTACATTTAGTCATTTATAGTGTAATAACTTAGTCTTCTCTCAAGCAGCAGCTAGAAATGGATTATTTGCATAGGACTGCACTTCAAGGTAGCACACAGCATCTTCTTGAGCAGGTGCTTCACTGGTATGTCTCTCTCAAAAGTACAGGGACAAACTTATCCCCAGATTTGAAATGAGACAAATTTATCCCTGATCGAGATGGATTATGAAGACCTACAACCTTTCTTTACAGTATGAAGTATGCCTGTGTCCTCAGATTACCAAAATCCCAGTTGCATAAGGAAACCTGGCCTCTGAATCTGGATGGCAATATTAACCACAATGTCTTAAAGTGTGATCTTTTTCTCCAAAATAAGTATACATTTGGTGTTTTAGGGCTGCCTTATGTTTTTATCAGATATACAGCTTGAAAGGTACTCCTTGATTTCACCCCAGCAAAACTCTAGCCTAGACTGAAAAAGAAAAGTAAAATAAAATAAAATAAAAAAATCAAGCTTGATCCCTTCTGGGGATCTTTCACCAGTAATAAGAACTCAGTGGCACATAGACTTGTAATGCAACAGACAGATGCATTTCATTGGAATTCTATGAAAATACAATTTACCTGCTTATTTCCTTGATTTACATGGCTAGTAGAACAAAAAACAGTGTTTATATTTATCACTAAACAGATGTGAGAATAAACATGTAAGTAGGCAGCTCTGTCAGGTGAGCAAAAGGCATTTTTATATTGTCATATTTCAGAGAAATAAACCCAGGTTTGAGTAGCCTCAAACTTAGTTTGCTTGTGTGAACCGCTAGAGACATGGGCAGACAGAGCAGGAACAGCCCTAAGTCTTTGCCCTTTCTCCATGAGCAGGTACAAGACGTACACAGGACAGCATGTATCTACAGACTAGCACTACTTACTGCCTAGATGTTGTGCTGCTCACACTCCCATTGCTATGCCAGGTGCTAGTTACATAGAGAAATACAAAGAGCGGGGAATATCAAAGGAAGTAATGCCCGCTTACACATCCCAGCAACTTCTCATCAGAATTAGTTCAGGTAAGTGGTAGATACCACCACCAATACTGGCAACAGCAGTCCCAGACACTGCAAGTAGTGGTTGCTTCAGTTGCTCCTGCAGCACAGCCTCTCCCTACTAATCCCTCTTCTTCCACACACTACCTACCCACACCCAAGTTGTGCCCTCCAGCTCTGCTCACCACACCAAGACAGCACATCCACGCTTCACTGTGCCACAGCCCCACTCCTGAGGCCAAGGCCATGTGTCACCAGCACCCCCAGCAGCGCTGGCAGGAAGGCTGCTGAGCTTCACCTGAAGATATTTAGCCTGCAGCTCATCTAGACAATTTCACAGATGACAGTTTGAGAGCTGGCATCATTGCACATAACTCAGAAATTGCTGTGTGGTACCAGCAGTAAACAAATGGTTTACAAATCTCTACTTTGAGATCAAGTAGAGCCTAAATTAAAACTGATTTATTCTATGTCTGTTGTTCCATTTTTTAATGGAAGAGTGTTCCATAGCAACCATTATAACAGTGGCACTGTTCTTGAATTTCTCAGAAAGATACATTTTCTTTGGTAGGAAATGCTACTAAGGGTCAACAACAGTCTGGCTCTGTCTGTGGTGATTTGGGCTTTGCCTTCCCAATTCCAGACTTCCCTCATATTTACTGCAGCCCAGTTGGCTCTTATTTTATGTCCATCTACTCTGCTAGCAGGTCATTTCAATCTCCTCAAGCTTTGCATGCATATTACCTTTCCCCTGAATGGGTTAGTTCACTATTTCATCAGCTCTTTCCTTTAAAATCCAACCCTATCTATTAGCCACTGAATTATTTCCTCTTTTAAGTTAAAACTACATGCTTATGTTTAGATTATGGTCCCATAACCAAAAGCCTCAGCATTTTCTCCTTGAAAGGAAAGGTGAAAGCAAGCCTGAGCAGCACTGTTGCATGCCAATACCAACAAATTGCTGTTAACCTCATCCTTCACTGGAGCAAAGATGGGCGAACCAGAGCAAAGCCTTTTGATACAGCAATGAGAACCTAAATAGGTGTGTGGGCACAGCCCAATAGTGGTTTTAAGCAGAGGACACATACGGACATCTCAGTAGAAGCTTAAACAGCACCATCAGAGTTACATCCATTTTATGTGGTTGAGGATACTTGTCTTTTAAGCAGCAAAACAAAAAATTTCTGCAGAAGTCTAATAAGACATTCATTTCCATACCAGAGGCTCAGAGCAGGCTGGAAGACTTTAATCCAAAACTATTTCCAATGCAAAAGAGAATGAAAGACTAGAAATATTCTGGAAAGTTCTGGTGTGATTTGGTCTTCCTTCTACTAGCAGAGACTATACATACACCTGTGAGTATTTCTATAAAACGTTTCTCATATTTTCCAGATGATTTTGATTTTGTGGGACCATGGCAACATAATGAGACACATAAAACCTAGTTCTGAAAGCTACTTATTTTGACCCTGGAATTAGTTTCATCCAGCTCAAGTACCAACTTCAAGCATCAGAAATATATCAGAAGGTTCTGCCTACATGCAGCTCTCTGCAAGACTGGATCTATTAACCATATTAGGACACATATAGGAAAAACTGATGTATGCATACATAATGGAAAAAAAAAATCTTCCTTTTCCAATCTCTCATGCCACTGTGTATTTAGAGTCTTTTTCTCCTTACTCAGCACAGACTCCAGATATAGTAACAATTATCTGAGACTCTCAGAAAGCCACATAACAGTTTATTATCTGTTATTGCTCTTTCTGTCCTTTATTAGTTCATCTGTCATATTTTTATAAGCATGATTTAAGTAATATTTCAGGTACCATTTTTGAAGCTTATGAATCATTTTCTTGGTGTTAAACTAAACAGAACATCTGCCTAAACACAGTTTATCTAACAGCAGTGAATCCAGTCTTCCTATTCTTAGAATACATGCTTTCAACCTCTTATTAGAATGAGAAGAATCAAGGGAACTTGATGAGATTTGCCAGTTATATTAATAAAACAAGAATCCAGAAAAAGTAATGAAAAGCTAAAGTTCATCTTGATTTTCAAAATCTGCTTTCCTAATTTCTGTGGGAAATGCATAATTGAATTGTGAGGCCCCACCTTGAATACTGTGTTCAATTTTGGACTTCTCATCATAAGCAGGACATTGAGGTACTAGAGAGAGTGCAGAGGGGGTGACAAAGCTGGTGAGGGGTCTGGAGCACAAGTCTGATGAGGAGCAGTTGAGGGAACTGGGGCTGTTCAGCCTGGAGAAGAGGAGGCTGAGGGGAGACCTTACTGATGTCTATAGCTACCTGAAAAGAGGTTGTAGCATGGAGGGGGTTGGTCTCTTCTCCCAAGCAAGAAGTGATAGGAGAAGAGGAAATGGCCTCAAGTTGTGCCAGGGGAGGTTCAGATTGGATATTAAAAAAAAAATTCTTCATAGAAATGGTTGTCAGGCATTGGAACAGGCTGCCCAGGGAAGTGCTGGAGTCACCATCCCTGGAGGTGTTTAAAAAGCATTTAGACAAGGTTCTTAGGGACATGGTTTAGTGCTAGAGTTAGGTTAGGTTATGGTTGGACTTGATGATCCTGAGGGTCTCTTCCAACCAAAACAATTCTATGATTCTATGAATAACGAGACACAAATGGCCTTGCATAAATCTTACAATATGTGCATTTAAAAAATTATTTGTTTTTAAACTGAATAAACTTAAACTACTAGTACAAGAGAAGAAAGGAAAGATAAAGCCCTCTGTCGCACTACGTATATACCAGAAGTCTGAAGGATCCTGACAGATTTCCAACCTTGACCTGGCAATCACCCTACCGGGGCACAACAGAAAAGTTTTGATCTTTCCCAATGCATCAGTTGCTCCTGTGCCATCCTATGCTCTACGAAGGATTTTAATAGTTTCCAGATGTTGGCTCATAGTCTGCTGACACAACTCTTGCACAATTATAGTGTCATACAACAATATTATTAGAAGGATCAGAAACACAGTTTTATAGCATTTGGAACCTTAACTGACAAGGAGAACAAAATACAATGCTGCTTGTAACGCTTCACTTGCTCAGCCTAGGAGCCAGCAAGGCCCAAGAACCACTTGGTTGAAGCCTTTTACATCAACAGAACCAGATTGGTTCTCACAGTATTATTTTCTCACATATGAGGAGGGCAAAAGGCTACATAGGCCCTGGGTAATTGAAAAACTACATGTATGCACAGAGTTACTGGAGTTCTTAAGTACCAGTTGGCTATGGACATATGTCCATATGTCCAAGATGGATGAGATATTAGGTCCATCAGTGTAGATGTCATCTGGGCAGAATTTATAGCTTTAAAAGCACCTAGTGCCATTACCTCCACAAGCATGATTTCTGAAGTTCTTCTCCAGATACAAGGACATTTGTCCATGTCAAATTTGTACTGATTCATGCAAGTCTTTCAAAATAATCTTTGAATTTTCATATGTAATTTCTAGCATAAGTAATTATATAGAACTTCAGAAATAATAACTAAAGTATATATAATGATTAAGTATTAGCAATTTGGTCTAACTGAAAATGATATATTATTTAATATAAAACATTAAACCTTCATTTTCGCTTTCACTGTACTTAAATTAATTTCTCATCTGAAATGCACAGTTCTCTTATATCTTCACTTACAAAAAACATTAAGAGAAAAGAGAAAGGGTATAAGAAAATTGAGAAACCAATCATGTCACTCTTATAATTGTTCTCACATTAAATGGTAAATCTTTCTTTACAAAAATGAAACACAAGGGTACAGACACAACCTAGAATTTTAAAAATACTCATTAGTATTTTAAGACTTGAGATGGACATTAAGATGATTAATTCAAGCTTCTCCTAGTGTATCTGAAAGATATTAGGCCCTGGAAATCTTCCCATTGTTCAGAAATATCATTTTAAAAACAAAGCAAAATGTAAAAAGGAATTCCGCCCACATCCCGTTTAGAAGCTGTTTGTTCATCTATGAAAGCAGAGACAATAACTCTGTTCATATAAGTTGCAATAAAAGCAGCCATATGATTCGTGGATTTATTTTGTATTTAAACGGGTGACCACGTAACAACCAGTAAACGCATATCAAGAGAAGAAGAGGGAAGCCCAGTGATGTTAATCATAAAACATTTAAAGGGCAAAACTAAAAAGAAACATTATTTGATCTGTTCTAGTCCACCTGGCATTTTTGTATCCACATTTAACTAACAGATCATTAATATCCATGTACATGTAAGCAAAGGAATTTTGAGCAGAGATGTCTTGTTCAAAGTAATAAAACCTTTATTCACACTCAGCTTGTACATCAAACATTTCATAACTTGGCAACTCCGAGCAAATACTCAGAGACACACCAGTCCAATTGCACCAAACAAATGTTCGGTCAGCATCTGTTCATGAAATTCTTGCACCACTATGAAAAAACAATTACCATGTAAGTTTTTTTTCTTAGAGAAACCTGGCTACATATTGGGGGGGAGCAGGCTGTGGAAATCAGATAGCAAGCTGTGTGCAATAGAGGCT
Organism: Pampusana beccarii; assembly: GCA_013399365.1. Lineage (NCBI taxonomy): Eukaryota > Metazoa > Chordata > Aves > Columbiformes > Columbidae > Pampusana > Pampusana beccarii. Next base: position 4,153,250 of record VWYH01005061.1, read on the forward strand.
TTTAGTTTTCCCTTTTTTGCCTTCTAAGTAGAAGAGATTCCTTGCAGCTGAAGTTCTTTTGCAGATTATAACTTCCTAAAGAGCCACAGGAGAATTTACTCATCCAAGTTCTCTTAATTTGGTCCTGTCCTGTTCCAAAACATTCTTAAATGCTAAGATCAGCAGATAGCAAGAATGTACACAAAAAACCCCACACTCTCTTTCATTCAGAAGATACCAGATATCACTTTTCTATGTTATCTATTTTCAATTTATCAGAAGATCTCAGCTTACCACTGAAAACCATGATTTCTGCAACTGAATTTCTTTGAGCTGACTGTGCTTTATCATGTACCATATAAACCAGAATAGAATACAAAATAAGTGTATTAAAATACTCTTCTATTCAGTGTTTTATTTTGCTCTGCTATTTTCATGTCAAATTTAATAGGAAAACTTGGTTCTGACATGGCTCTATTTCAAAAATGGAATCCCAAACAGAATTATACCTTCCCAACTCAATAAGTCCTTTGCTTCATAGCTTTAGTTTATAAAGAGTATTTCTATAAGGGTTGGCTTTAGGCATAACTGAAGTTACAATTGTCACAATAGATCCTCATATATCTAATAATGTCAGTATTCCCGAACAAATGTTATGATTAAATCTTGAATAATGGTTTAGTTGATTTTTTTATGTCCTCAGAACTCCAATTTGAATAGGTTTTGATTCTATAAACAGTAACAGTATGTAATAATGTAATAGGTGTAATAGTGAGTCTCTTTTTGAACTAGGCATAAACTGAAATGATTAAGGTTTCTCTTAAGCCTTTCCCATGCCAATGTAATGATGCTACAGTACCTCAGTCTCATAGAACTGAAGGGTTAGAAAGTCCCAGAGTTTTCACTGGCAAGTATACTTTTTATATGCACAGCATTTTTAAAAGTTAGAGATTATTCTTGAAGGTCTTTAGCAAAATAAGCAAATACATATATTACAATAAAATATACTCTATGTACACAGAATTATTTTAATATAGTGCTAGATCAGCAATAATGCAAAGAATATGTAAGGAAGAAACTGATATGAGATGTAGACAGGCTTCAGAATGTCTAGCTAAATCATCATCATGGCTAATAGTATAAATTTCAGCTGACAGCACATCTTTGCAAAGCACCACTATAAAGATGACTAGTCAGAGTAGAAAAACTCATGACTTTGTCGAAAGCATCTCTAGACGTAAATGCAAGCAGATAGTATTATCAGTGCACATGAGAATGAAATTGGTTTTCTGGGCTATACAGTAATCACTGTCCATGGATCAAGCTGTGGGTTGTGTGTACTCTTTATGAGTTCATCTTTCTACAACTCCAAAATACGTTATATGCCAACTGTAGTTGTGGTCACTTCAGCAAATGTTAGTCAAGGTCAAACACTAAAGGTCAAACCTACTCCAGACTTGAGTCAGCCAGCTGAAGTCTGATTTTTAATTACAGAACCTAACTGCAAAAAATAATTAACATCCACATCATCTTGTGTCTGCTCCATGTACCATGTCTTTAATTGGTGTGCTGTGTTTAAAAAAAATGAGCTTATCATATGGGATTTCACTTTTACTTGCAATCACTATTTAAAGTTTAATTACTGCTGCCACTTGTATACATGTTTTCTGTACTGTGTTAAGTACTAAATAAAACTGATTAGCTTTAGACAATTCCTGGGGCTAACAATTTCTAGAAGGCTACTTTAGGATTTCCATTAAATCTATTACTAAACACACTGCCTTGGAACTGTGCTGGGTTCTAGAGCATGGGGACTTCAAAGGCAGACCCCTACATACACACCTTTTGATTTAGACAATTATACAGTGCTAAATACTGGTAATTTAATTACTGTTTCTCACAATGCACAGACTGGAGCAGAACACACTCCCACCCAAACATTTTTTGTTCCCTCTTTGGGAACAGAAAACATAGATGAGAGGCAAGTTCTTGAGTCATTAAACTTGATCTCTGCTATAACAGTCACCATATTATCTAATCTCTCAAAGAGTTCAAACTCCACAATGGAAGTAGCTTGCTCTTTTTCCATCCTTGAGTCAAGTGGAAAAAAAAACCTACTCCAGACTTTCCCCTGCTTTGAAAATTAAGAGCCCCTTCTGCTTCACAATCTAAAACAGCTCTAAGTCACCATTAATTTGATGGTGTGTCAGCTTTATTGCTTAGTTTAAATAATCTCTTCTGACTGGTATTTGTCTTCTTTTATGTAATATGCAATACATATTACCTGTGTTCTATTCTGCTAGCCTAAATAAAACAAGTTTTCCCATTTCCTCTCATTTGTCAGGTCAGCCAGTAGACTCAACCAATCTATCTCCAATATTTTGTTTCTGTATTTTAATCCCATTTCCAATTTCTTGCCAGGTTTTCAGAACAAGTTTCATAGGAAAATGTCTGGCAGGAATTTTTTTCTGTGGTACATGGCACAGTCTAACCACATCACCAGCCTCTCTCAGGAAAAAAGAAAATCTGCACAACATCTCAAAGCACATATTCCCTACAATTTAGACCACAGGTCCAAGGCAAGCCATGCAATAACATACTTAAGTTAATACATTTTACACTGGTCAGCTCTTTTACAGCTCGTGTAGTGCGCCTTGATTACTGAAATGCCATCCTGTTTGGCTCCCAAGGTTCTCCATATATGAATTATAACATTCTATCATGGATTTCACAAGCTGTGAGCTGCTGTTAATTGTCACCTCGAGGTTGTTTATAAGTCACTAATAAAACCTGCTGTTCTTCTTACAAACTAGAAAATTGTAATTTTTAAGGATATACTTTATATGCTACTTTCATTCTCCCTTGTATTAAATTTCTGTCTTCACTTTCTCCTGTGCATTTCTCACAATTATCAATAGGTCAAATCTTTATATTTTGAGATTTTCTTCATATCCTTTTCAGGCAAAGTTCCTCAAGGAAGGAACTAGAGGGCAAATACCTTCTGCTGTATCTGCTCTTGTTACTGAGAAAATAACTTGTTCCCTTCATGTTTCTTATTCTTTACCAAATTCGGAGTCTCTGGTGAATAATGCATAAACAGAATGCACATAATATGAAAATGAGTTTAATATATTTTTATATTTTAGCTACCTGTTAGATACCTTACCCCAACCAGCAATTTATAATCATGTGCAAGAGGCAGCTTCCTGAATTTGTATAGTTTAGAAATAGCAAAGCAGAAACATGGTGAGGGTAATTATTTTTTTAAACAACATTAGAACAAAGTGGATCAGTGCAGCATCTGCAAAGTCCTGCCCATTAGTAATTGCAAAGCCTTCAGATGAGGCCCTGAAGAACATGAGCTGCACGAATTCAGCTCATTAATTGCAGAGTTTCTATTAAATTATTTGTCAGATAATTGAAAAGCAGGCATTGGAGTTGGGGCTTTCAGAGTTGCTTGAAAAAGTTCAGGTATATAAAACAAACACTACTTGAATTACCAGAAACAAGGCACTTGCGTCAGCACAGTTTCCAGCCCAGGACTCTGCTTCCCCAATGAGCACCTCACACCCCAGGCGGGCACCCGCTGCCTCACAGCCACAGCCACGCTCCCTTGGGGTGAAGCAAACTTGTCCACATGCGTTTGTAGGGCTTCAAAATGCAGTAAGTATACACAAAGAGAGGTGACATACACAGACTGCTTAGTGCAGGGCTTCAAATGATGAGGAAATGCAGATCTTCGGTCACCACATTCTTCCCCCTGCGGCAGGCATTCAGAACAGACCAAGGTCATGCTTCATAACTGCAAAATTGCTTGGCCAGCCCATCTATAGATGGACTCTCCATGGAAGTTACTTTAACCCCAAGGCCGTTATTCACAGCTGTAAAATATCTGCACGGCCTAAATAGAAGATTCCTCTTTCAGCCTCCAGGGCATTTCCCAGCACAAAGTGCAGCTGTTTGGGGTTTGTGCTGGGAATAATTTGGAATCTTATTGCTTAAAATCCTGCACTTTTTATAGCTAATTGAAACCCAGATCTGATTGGAACTTACCACAGAGAGGTCAGATAAACCAGAAGTGTGGTTTGCATGCTTCCTCTAGATATGCATCAAAGGAAAACCCAAACAAAAAAGGGCTATTCTTTGCACTTATAAGCAGTAGTCAGAGGCTTTATACAACAGATTCAAATTCCCTAGGGAGATGCATGTTCTCTTATACATGTCTCTGACTAAAAGAAAAATAACCTGATAATGCAAGCTGGAAACAGATAATCCAATAAGAGTTATACACCCTAATAATTACACATGCCTGACATTGTTAGCGATCCCTTCAAATTGATTAGAAAGCATATTAGAAGCATATTCAGAGCAAATTACATTGGCACAGTCTGGCAGCTCCAGGAGGGACAAACAGCCAGTGTCACCTGCCTGCTCTACACTGAGAGGTGCAGCTCTGCTCAAGCCTCATTATCTTTACATATGCATAAGAAAACAGTTATCCTGGCTCCAGAAAAGAGTATACACCATGGAGCCAGATATCCATATTTCAAGTAGCTCTTTAAGCCCCCAAGTCCATATTAAACCTCCTCCTTAGAACATTAATTGTGCTGAAAAAAACAAAAATTTACAGGCATGCATATGAGAGACTAACATGTTATAACCTGTATGCAAAGTAGAAAGACAATCCAAGCAAAATTAGTTGCTTTTCAGGCTACCTTCCTCTTGATTCTGGGCTGCTATAGAAAAACCCCTGCTTTGCCTTTAGACACCTATTCTCCTGTGACTCTATGCACTAACACATAACATAGCACTATATGTGTATTGCATATTAAGATGGATGCATAGTACATTCACTTAATCACTCATCAGCTTCCTGAACTGTATTCTCCTGAAAAATAATAGCTTTTCTTGTTGTCATCTGTTTTCTTGAGTAAATACTTCAGAAAAAATTCTGTCTTCTGCCAGTGTTTTGGAATATGTATTTTGGGCTAAGAAAGTATTATGTTGGATATACTGTACTTTGATACTTCTGTCTCAGTTAATCAAGACCAAACCCAAACTCCCTGACCAGGAAAGAGGTGGGTGAAACCACAGTAACGTAGGGTTACATTGTACAAACAGTATCTACATTTGGATATTATTAAACAAATCCCACCATAGTGAAACAACCAAACACTACAAAAATATTAACAAAATTCAATATTTTCTGATTAAACCATTAAATCATGAATTATTTCCATACACAGGATGACATCATCCTATCAAATTGGTGTTGTTGGTCTTAAGTTGCAGCATTTTGTTCTTGATATGGCTCTGGTCTCTAGGAGGTTTTGAAACAACTGCATGCAGAACTGTATAGTGTAGGTTTGGGCATCTTTTCCATATTAGTATATAGTGATTAGAGTCACAGACTTTCATCTTACAGTAAATGTTACTGAGGACAAAAGGAGTTGTAAGCATACCATAAATGGCCCTAAGTCTTCAACAAGAAACACAATAGTTGAGTTTATTTCCACCATTAAACAAATACCCACATAGTAATTGATGCAATACGTTTATGTAAAATATGGATTAACTACATTAATTATAGGTTACAAATGGGTTGAATATTCAAAATGTTAAACATTTTATAGTATGGTTAGTAGGGTTTCTATTTTATTCAATTTCTCTGGCATGGTGTAATTTCACTGAAGAAGAACATCTCTGCAGCCACTCTTCTGGCAAAGGTAACTCCTTCAGGAGTCCTGTTTCTAGACATATTGGGTCAGCTGCTCTGGAAGGCCAGCCTTGCAAACCCTTTCGGGGCCTGGGGAAAGCAGGGTGCTCTTTCTGTTGGATGTCAAAGCAGGTAATTATAACCCATTTCTTCTTAACTCTTTCCTTTCACATACTGAACTTTTTCTCAAATATTCTCCTGATGTCAGCAAGCCTTCAACATGCGATGCAGGGTTTAGGCCCTGCCCTTAGCAGCTAGAACTTTCCAAATTTCACCTCCTATTCAAGCCCCTCAGATTTTCATGCAAGTAGCAGCAGGAACTACTCTGTCAACACTTATCAAGCTTTCTGAAAAGGCACACCAGCCGTTATACAGAGGTTCCCCAAAAGTCTCATTCCTCATGTCAGTAGTGGAGCTGGGCTCCTTTGAAAATCTGACCTTAAAATTATCATTTGCCTTATTCAAGTGCTTGGAACACCTATGTAATTCTGGTTTCAGAGGAAAGCAGGGCTGAAAGGTCAAACAAATCTCAAGCTATGCTGCCTCAAGCCTTTCTTCTTCCAAAAGAATAGCAAATAACTTGTTCTTTGTGAAGACTGGAAAGAGATCAAATATGAAAGCACGATTAAGAGAAGAAAAAAAAAATCTTCCATGCCAATAACAGCTTCCATGCTTTTGGCTAAAATCCATAACCCAGCTTCCAGGGGCAGCCCAATGACTTTTCAATTACCTTATGTTCTACAGCATCAAAAGGATGGATGCAGGTTATCAGTTTGCTATTTTATAAGCTTGAAAAAAAGAGAACTTGGATGGACAGCCTGCCTCAGGAATTTTGTTGGAATGTGACTGTGACTAAAGGTTCTCCCAGAAGACAATTCAGGTTTCAAAATTTTCTTAGACTGAGGACTGCATGCAAACTATGTTTCTCTCTAGCTCCCCATAACTGCTGCCTCTAATGCCATCATGGCTTGACAAAAAGTTTCAAAACATGGGAGATTATAATAAAGCAACAAACTCCACCACCCTATAAAGCACTATGCTCTGCGTGCTCTCATTTGCCAAAGCCTGCTGTTTGCCAACACTAGTTAGCATGCTCTCGTCTTTGATTAGTCTACTCCTTTTTTGGTTGATACGGGTAGAATTGCTGGCATCCATTCCAACAACGTTCAATGAGTTCTCTAACGCAAGAACTTCTGCCTTTACTGACAGTTGTCCAAGGACCTGGAGAGTTTCAAACCCTGACACAAAGCTTTAAGTATTGCTAGGTGAGTGAGAAACATGAATCTTTGGTTAGGGCATGAGAATTTTAGTCAGGGCAAAGATATACAGGCAAATTGGGAGTATATTGTGATGCTTTCAGAGCTGCAGTAATACACACAACTCTGAAGAAAAACAAATTTGAGGAGGAACTATCACACAGCTGCACATAGAACTACAGGTTACGTACCAATTTTACAATAAGGTACTATCTGTCTTTCAGTGTTTGTCACCAACTTGATGGACAGAAGTCGACAGCCCTCATAAGACTCTTTCATGCTCCTGCAAGTTTGTGGTTCTACCTCAACACTGCTTGAGCACAAAAGTGGCTCAAAGATAGGACAGGAGGAAAGGGAGCAGAAAGCACTCCAATAATTCCAGCTAGAAGAATGACTCCTTTAATAAAACATTGATGTGGCTGCTGTAATTTGCATTAGGAAATATCTTATTTCACAAGAGTCAGAGATGATCTGATGCCATTTATCTGATAAAAAGTAAATTGGAATTGCCCGTGCCTTTTTCTGCATGGATCATGGGAAATAAAAAAAAAGAAAAAGAAAAAAAAGAGTTGAACTAAACAGTGTTCGAAGTTTGCCAAGCTCTGTTTTTCACTTACTGGCTTACATAGCTGTGATCAGCAGCACATTGGAGTTAAACCAGTATGGACCTTTCCAGTTTACTGGTAGTAATTAGATCTGTGAGCATGAATATAAATCTGAAGATCTGAGACCCAAATGGCTGCTTCTTGATGCATTTCTGTTTACTGTTTCAAGAGCCCTCTTCACATCTCTTGCAGAAACTATCACATTCAGATTAAACCATAGGATAAATTTCTGGTCTTTCCACTTCACACCCATTGAAATTATTTGACTGGGTTATATTAATACCTTAGTCCAAAGGATATGATCCACAAAGGTCAGAAATGACATTAACTTGCCTCAGTAGTAAACAGCCAGCATGGCCAAGATTAACACACATCTTCAACTAAATGGTTAGGGCTGAGTTTTCCCTTTCAAGTAGAGAACCAAAAATATAGTTCACCTTAACAGAATCAAAGAGGCTTACAAGTGGAATATAGTTCACCTTAACATAATCAAAGAGCCTTACAAGTGGAATTTCCTCCTGGATTTCCTTACAAGAGGACTAATACATTATTTCTCAATTACATTCTGCATTTTGTCATAGTTTAACAGTGTGGGAGGACAACGAACTTGTTAAAAATGTAAATGGTTCTGTGAGGGAGAAATACAGCAGTCAACAATCAGAACATGGATATGACTGTAGCTCTTTACTTTGTGTTTTCAAAGCAAAAGTTTCAGTCAGAAATAATCGGAAAATGGAGACCCAGAGGATGAACAGCCAGCAGGAAGACTCGTAACTAGGATAAACCACACAATACAGTCTTCCATTTCTCTATCCATATTAAGAATCAAGTATTGATTACTTTTAACATACAGCACACTTTACAGTGTAGCTCCAGGTTTGTTCATTTGTATTTCCAGTACAAGGACATCTGTAATGAAATGGGGCACCAGCATGTGCCAGCATGCCAGACACAACTAGTGCTGCATCCAACCAGGAGTCTTATCAAATCACAGACACACCCCCATGCGCTCTCTAGTCAGGAAATAGATAATAACCACTCTCCAAAATAGCATCAGTGTACCAAAACAAAGCGGAAAAAATAAAGCCTTCTATAACATCTTTAGAAAAATGTTTCCAAAATGAAGAACGTTATTGCAAGTTAAACTTCATGTGATAACTGAGAATACTACCAAGTAGTATTGGAAGCTCTTACAGTCAGCGTTCAAAGCAAATGGCAAAAGAAAACTTTCAAATTTAGGCTGAGATACAAATCCGCTTTGCAACTTCAAGCAACATCTTGTCCTCTTTGCATCTCTATCAGCCCAGACGGAAAGTGATAAATTAAGAAACCCCAAAACAAAACAGGTCTTCAATGACATCCAGATGCTCTATTAAAATGCTGTTTTCCTTAAACACCTTCCAAACCATAGTTAAACGGAAATACGTCTGATGGCTGAATTTTAAGCATGCATATGAAACTGTGTAGAATTGTCTGTTTTACAACAATTAAAAGTTATCACAGCTCTTCAGGAAATTGAACCACATTAGTTTCTCCTATCCATAAAGGCAATTAGAACTGCACTGATGCCACCTCAAGATTAAAGGATCATCTACTTCACGATTCTCTGTTTATACAGTAACTTATCGGGTGGTTTATCTTGGCTAGGAAATGTGCATGCTGGGACTGCTGCTTATTATATGAAATTGAATCTTTTCACTGTTACTATGTCCTTTTCTGGCTTCTAACTCCCTGCCCTTTTAAAATTTTTTGTTTGTATGGGATTTTCTCATCTTTACACATTAAAATCACATAATTTTACCAAATAATTATATTTTTATTGTATGTACAAACAAAATGATACTGGGAGCTGACCTTCAGCATACAAGTAATTACACTTATAAATTGTCATTATCTCCAAGTGGTTTAGTTAGATATTTAGCTCAATACACTTTTGTTTCCTGCACAAATAAATAAGCAGAAATAATGGGAGAAAACTAGAGTATTGATAATGTAACTGAAGACTGATACCATAACAGACATAGAAGAAGTTAGATTTACATGAACTGCTGCTTTATGTCTGTAATGCTTGACCTTGCTACAGCAACTTTCTTTTTAGTACAATTTTATCACCACCTCTTCACTAGGTAAGCAGAGTACCTAACATACTCTTATTTCTTATTGCTGGAAACTGTATACACCAACCTGAGCAGATTTCAAACTCAGCATAACTGCACAAGATAACTGGCATTTTCTTTTAAAAGCCATCATCACTTGAACGGATTATCAGGCTCAAGGCTGAAATAACAGAACATGGTGGTTTGCCAAAGGACTTAGAGAATGCTAAAACATACTACAGATGACATTGCTAAGTGGCAAATGACAAAAGACAACCAAGGGAAAGAAAACTGATTCTTACCAACCAGGTCTTAGATGAAACTGCAGTCACTGTCAGTAAGCTGACATCTGTCAGAAAACCCAAGGCATGGTGCTGGCAGAAATATTGCTCCTCACATCCAGTTCCCAATATTACTGCCAATGTCACTCACATGTGTCCCAGCTACAGTGCCACATCTCATCGCCACCAGGTGAATAAGAGTATTTAATACACTCAGTGTTTAGTCATGGCATGTAAATGGTTTCAGGGGAGTATTTTAAAAAATTTATTTGCTACTTTCAGATCAGTCCCTTACTATAACACTCTATGTGAATGAAGTAAACACCCACACCAGCAATTTCAACTTCCATTGATGTGTAAACATGACTGAATTCTTTTTCCCCAAGGTGAAAAAAGTTGTAAGACAAAAAAAACAGCAAAGCCATCAGCTAAAGCAATTCCCTGATTGTAAAGCAATATGAAACCACTCATAAATAAAACATGTCAAAAGGCATTGCCCCTATGAGGAAACCCATGACAGTTTTAGCACAGTTCCTCACAGCAGTCAGGCAGATCTGGGAAGAAAAAAAAATCCCAACACTAAAACAACCAACACACATAACCACAACCCAGAGAAAGATGCGTGCCACTGAAAGATTAAAGTGAATATAGGTAGGAAGTTACTACTTGCACTAGTACTGATTTTGCCTTGAGGCAAGACACTTCGTTCTTCTCTTCTGGCTACAAGATGTGATACAATTACAGACAGATATACTGGAAGTTAAAAACATGAATGCTAATTTGAGAAAAGACATCCTTGGTGCACATATAAGTTCTAATTTAAGAATGACATGTAGCTAAGCACAACAACCTGAGATTGAATCTGTATCTCAGCAGTTGCCTGATGGCCATGTTTTATCATAACGAAAAATGCTAGATATTATTCAAAATAAGTTAAAAGGCATTTACTTTGAGACTTTCCTCTCTGCCCTGCATATGGCTCACCAGCTTAAAATTAAAGTGCAAGAAGAAAACTGGTACAGGCTAAAAACAACCTCGATTTTTATAATAGCCTGAACCCCAACCCATAGAATCCAATACAACTGCCTTACACTATCATAAAAAAACACTTCATACCTCGTTGCATTCTTATTCTGCAACCTTGCCTATCCCTAACCCATCAGAACTGGGCGGTTGAATAGTTGTGGCGAGACAGTACCCAGTTCAGATGCCAAAATAAGTGGCACATTAAAAGACAAAGGCAGCTGTGAATTCTGAGTTGTGCAAGTGCCCACTGGAAAGAATAAAATCATAGGCTTAACCCTTCCCCACTCATTCATTTTGGGCATAACTTGCCTAGAAAAGTTAGTGATTTTGACCTCAGCTTCAAGAGCAAGAAGCTAGATCATCTTCACCAGACCCTTTGATGTCAGTAAAGTTACATCTAATTTATCCCAGCATACCTAAAATTAGAATCTAGCCAGAGCATAAAATCTCTTCTAAATTACCCAGGACAGTCCTCCCTGGGCAGGTTTATAGCTGCACCACAGTGGTTGTTCCCATACCATTTACTCCCATGACCTAGGTATTTAATTGTTTCCTTCCAACCACAGAGTAGGAGAGATCCTCAGGGTCATAGTTAATCACAGGACTTTGCTCCATACAGGCAACTCTTCTCCCAGCCTTCTTATACGGTATCATTTATCTGCATTCTTTTCTAATTGCATACCAGCACAGCTGGGCAGACACAGGCAAACCCACCGGGTGGGATAACCTACATTTTCTTCCAGTCTAAGGAAAGTCAATGTGTAGTTCTGGAATTAAAAAATATGAGAAGAAAATACAAGTTGTATGTACTTCGATGTTCTTAAAAACAGGATTCTCACTCTCCTATCCTCTCCACAGCCAGAGGGACTAACACAAGTCAAACTATTCAGGGAAGGAGACACTATATTAGTGACAGAAATGGGGATGATGAAGTAGGAGCACAAGAAACTAGATCAAGTAAACAGAAAAGAAGTCCATAATTAGATTTGGCCGCCAAAATGTCTTCCTGCATCTCCCTCTACTGACTTTTAGCAAATTATATCCCACACTGTCCCTTCTCCCTATGGAACCATAGTGAACATTTACTTTCTTCTGCTTTAAAATACAATACAGAAAAGCCAAGCAAGCTGAAGAAGCTTTTTAAAAACAGACTTAGCAGATCCACAATCTCTGGTCACTGCATGACTATTTCTAGGAAGCTTTTTCCAAGGCTGCCTGGGAGCTGAACTGAGTGGCTGCACTGAGCACATTTCACTGTGGCTCCTGCTGAGAGACACCGAACAAGCTGTGAAACCTCAGGTCTCAGACAAGAACGTGACTGCAAAAGGCCACGAGCATCCTGCTCTAATGTCGACATTAGCTCTGCTTTGAGCAGAGGAATAGGACTAAATGGCTTCCTGAAATCCCTTCCAACATAAATATTCAAATACACTACCAACATCTTTAAAAAAAAAAAAAAATTAAACATCAGCTAAACACAAACAGAGGAACAGAACCTCTCCAGAAATAAGCTGTGCACTATTAAAAAGCATACTGTAATAAAACCTTTGAGTCATAAATTACTATTAAAACACATAAAAATGTACCTTCCTACAGACAGCAATGAAATTGAGTACTAAATACTACAGCCAAAACAAAATAATTTAGCATAGATGCCCTGAAAAAATCATTAAATAATTAATTAAAAATAAAAGCAAAATATATTTCTCCACAATATATGGGTTAGTATATGAACAACTCACTCCTGTTCTTTTACTATCTCAATTGAGCTGAAAGGAACTCTGTGCTTCAGAAAGCTTCTTTGAAGTTGCTGGAGAGAACAGAATGAAATCTACCTTAGCTTTCACTATTTTACCAGTTCATCCTAGACCAACCTTAACTCCTGGGATTAGGCCTTTCCACAACATTTGCTGTTGTCAGATGTCCCACCTGTGCCACGTAGGACTGGCTGTAGTAGCTCAGAGGCAAAAAAAACCCAAACAAACATGTCCCATCCCCAATCAGGTCAGCTAACCTGGCTGCATCTCCACAAACTTACTAACATGAGGGCTGGAAACAGATCAATTTTATAGTTAATCTAAATTACATACACCTGCTAGGCATCTTCACAGCCAGCCCTCATCCCAAGGCTGAGCCAGAGCTCTTTATGCTGGGACTGCAAACTGGCTTGTATGGAACTGACCGTGCTGGATCTACACAATGAGGGAACTCTTCCCTCTTTGGAGAGCTGGGAAGTGGTCCTCTAAGCCAGCTGGTATTTGTTGTGCATGAAGCAAAGCAGCATTAATTCAGGAAATTAATCATAGACTTCCTTGCTTTCTATACCAGGCTTTATCCATTAATCTGTACTTGCAGCAGAAACTCTGTAAGCTACATCAGTGACTGAGACAGCCATTGTGAAAGCCTGATAACAGAGAGATGGAAAGCGCACAGGCAATGATAAAGAAAAAAAATCAAGGTTATTGTATCACAAAGGAACTTTGTCTGTTTGGCCAGAAAACAGAATTTTTTTACAATGTTAATTCCCCATTGTCTACTGAGTGGTTGATACTACTAATTGGAAAAGGTGTAAATGAACCATGTAAGCCTATCACAATATTCTCTGCCAAGCAAAGATCACCATTTCACATATGTACTTGCACATATGTGGTTCAGATGAGTTAGCTATGTCCTATACAGTGCTAGACAAAAAACAAGGTAGTAGAGATGCTGCAATGCTGTTGGGAAGACAAAACTGTTTTGCTACATGTGCAGCACCCAGGATCAATCATTATGATAAGACATAAAACCAATTACATTTTATCAATACAATGCTAAGAAGCAATGTTGCCAAAGCCATTGCACTGGCTTCTCGTGAATTTCTACCTAGTTCATGTCTGCCTTGATGCCAACAGACATGCTGTGCTGATGAGAACTGTTGTCATGCACTTCCAGCTGGCTTGACAGTCTGGTTTGCTGCACCAGTCTGTTTAGTTCTGCACTGCCCTCACTGCCTACTCCCCTGTACAGGTCAACCACAATAGTTTGTTGGACATTGGCACTCCAGTAATAAATTGCAAGAAGATGTTGTGTTTGGATCTACATCTGCTCTCTCCATCTCAGTTTAGGACAGATGGGTACTGACCTAAAACTATAATTCTTTAAGGCATTTAGTTATCTACTCTCAGCCGTCCACTCACCTCTTTGCCAGAGGTGATCGCCCTGTGGTGAACTGTGCTGGTTCTGGCTGGGATAGGGTTAATTTTCTTCATAGTAGCTAGTATGGGGTTATGTTTTGGATTTGTGCTGGGAACAGTGTTGATAACACAGGGATGTTTTAACTGTTGCTGAGCAGCGCTTACACAGTCAAGGCCTTTCTGGTTCTCACACCACTCCACCAGTGAGTGTGCTGAGAGCGCACAAGTAGTTGGGAGGGGACACAGCTGGGACAGCTGACCCAAGCTGACTGAAGGGATGTTCCACACCATATGATGTCATGCTCACCATATAAAGCTAGGGGAAGAACAAGGAAGGGGGGCATGTTCAGAGTTTTGGTGTTTGATTTCCTAAGTAACCATTACCCATGATGGAGCTCGGCTTTCCTGGAGATGGCTGAACACCTGCGCACCGATGGGAAGTAGTGAATTAATCCCTTGTTTTGCTTTGCTTCTGTAATTTGCAGTTTGGCAAATTTAACTGCAATAATTCACTTCTGCAACTCCTGCAGTGTAAGCTCTGCAGAAAGATGGGGTAGGCACTTGAGAGTGGGAATGTAATAAACCGTATGCCTTAATCTGACAGAACTCATCTGTTACAGCCAAAAGGCCAATATTTCAGTGTCAGAGATTTCAGATATATACCTAAAAAAAAAAAAAAGGTTCCTTCTGACATGAAGCTACGTAAAATCTAAGAACAGGTTCTTCCTATTTTCTTTTTGATCAGTAGATGTATGAAACTTCTTTTTTTCTATGTGGTATTTCCACTATAGGTCTACATGAGGTAATGCAGACATCCATTTCAAGTACCTTGCTGTTATTCTAAATAAATATTTCCAGTATTACTGCTTTCTCTATATCCTGCTCAAGCATAAGGACATCACAGCAACAGTTCCAGGCACTCTAAGAGATGATGGGAAAGTATAAACAGTGCTCCATCTGCAGTTCATGTGCTATCACTATAAAAAAGGAGCAAAAACATTTGACTGATGATTGGTTTCCACAGTTCAGTAGCAACAGCTTTGCAAATGAACTATTTCAGGCAAGAGCTGGTGGCAGTTGTTTGATAAAAGGTAGCAGTTCTGATAATACATGGATTTTTTTAAAAAAGGACTCTGTAACTGATCGTACTCAAGGACAAACTTGCCAGGTCAAATTTGACCCAGGTGCTGAATGTGTAAAAGCTGAGAGGTAGAGATTACTGCAGGAAAGATTAATGACACTATTAACATGAATATGTGCAGGTACATGGCACTGCACAGAGGAAAAGTTTTGTTTAGAGACATCGTAAATGAAGTCTGGGTGTGCTCTAGGGATATTTTTGTTCTTTTTTGTGTACAGAGATATTTTATCTCGGAGTTATTCCAATATACTTGAGTTCCTATAAGCAAGCTTTAAAAATTAATATATTTTAAATTTCACCTACTAAATCAGCTACAAGTTAAAATCAGCACAGGTTTGCAGTTTCCTATTATCATCAAAATACACTCTATTTAACATTATCCAGCTACACTGTACTGAAAGTGAAAGATTCTCATAATAACATCCACAGCTGGTCCCTTTAATGTAACATGTTTTTTCATGCTGCTGCAAATCAGTCTGTGATATTTTTAATTATTAT
This sequence comes from Pampusana beccarii, assembly GCA_013399365.1. Lineage (NCBI taxonomy): Eukaryota > Metazoa > Chordata > Aves > Columbiformes > Columbidae > Pampusana > Pampusana beccarii. The sequence continues at coordinate 4,169,024 of VWYH01005061.1, forward strand.
GGCTCCAAATGTGTAAAATTGAGCTCTGATTGTCCTGAGGAAAACCATTTTATAGTTTATCCGATATGAAGTACTAATGTGTAAAGAACACAGTTCTTGTGTCAAACAATAAGCAGAATTTAAGCCATTGGCCACTATATTCTTACCTTGTGAAGTCAGCTAAGACTCTTCTAATACCATTATTTTACTAATTGGCATTGGCTGAAGAGATGAACTCTGAGGCAGGCAGGGCCACCCAGTGAGAAGCGGCAGGAAGAGGAGTTGATCTCATTGCCCACTACGCTGAGTAATTAGAGGCGTCTTCCACCTCATGCCAGTGGGAGAGCTCTTAATAGAGAGGGGACCATAGTCTCTACTTGTACCACTAACTCCTTTGAAGCTCTGGGAACCCTCATCTGATGTTTAGCTTGCTGTCAGAGTTTTGTTTCCACAAGCAAAATTGTTACGTATTTGTAATCAAAGCCAGATGGTCTTTGCACTTATAGGCACTTGATGCACAGTTGGTTAAATGCAGCACTACGGCCAAATCCCAGCATCCCTTGACTGAAGTTCTCACCTCCTCAGTGTAAAGCAAACACAACTTTGGTGTCACTGCAAGACTTTGTAGTTATGAAGTTTCACATTGAAACTGGCTTCTGCAAGGGCAAAACGTACTTCCTCCCCTGACTTCAATTCATCCTTCATTTGCAGCTGGTCTGGCCTGTGCCAATACTGTTAGGTGAAATTCTAAGATCGGCTACGAGATTTTATCTTATCTTCCTGCCATTCAACAATTTCAGTTTCAGGGATGTTAGGCCCAAGAAGCAATTTTGGAGGAAACTGGATTACGAGAACATGACCCAAACGTCCTGAGTTCAATGAAAAACTCACAGAAATCATTCAGTCACACTGTCTACTGAGCTCTTCTTCAGTCTTCTCTGAAGAAGTGGATAACTAATTCAGTCAAACATAAACATAATCAGTTTTGAAATCTGCTGAGTAAAGGAGCCAGTCTTTTTCCTGATCACCCCCTGGGTCTCGTTTTGTTTAAGTGGAAATGCTTTGTGATTAAAACACTGCACATTACAAGAGCGGCATCCCGTTCCCAGGCCAGCCCATGAGGATTGCTCCTTGCTCTCAGGCTCTGAGCTTGCAAAGTTCATGAATATTCATGGTCCTTATTCTGTCCAGATTAGGCTGGACTGTTCCACCAGCTGAAGATCAGGCTGTGAACTTGCTGTACTCAGATTTCTCATCTGCAAAATGGTGTTTCTTTACATCACAGAGGTGTGAGAAGCATGAATTCAAATACTTCTCAGGTAGCCGGAGATTCTGAAGAAAGAGGTATGTAGGGGCTGCCTGTGCAAATTCACCACGTATGTTCAGAGGGTATTGTTCCTTTACCCGCACTGAAAGTCCCGGTCATGCGATGTGGCCACAACTGCATGTTGGCATTTCACTTTTGACTGGGGCTGCTTCTACTCCAGAATATTATAGAAAGGTAAAGAGCCTGTGGGTGTCTGAGTTCAGCGCTACTTGGCCATTTATCTCTCAAGTACCTTCCAGAGCTCCTAAGTGACAGCTTGGCATTCTCTACTCATTCATTAAAATATTTATTGTCTAATGATTAACTGCTGCATAATTTGGTTTTATCTTAATTGTAGTCTTTCATTCCTTCCTTTTGCAAAGAGCAACTGGAATTGCATCTTCAGTTTTTTTCTAAACAATGCATTCATTCACAGAGGCAATGAGGATATAATCTCTCCTTTGCAGCTGGGAACTGCTTGCTGCAATCTCCTTTTACATACACCAGAAATTTAGCAGGAGGAATGAAGGTACTGACAAATCTTAAGCAGTGTGCCATGTTTTGTCTGGTTATGAAATTTCAGAATATCTGCTAAAATGCAAAATGGGTGTGTAACTCCATCTACCTCTCCTTTCCTCATAATTATTTACATAATAAACATGGAACCACTGGGAGACAGCATGTCATAATATTCATTCATAGTTTCAAACCACAAACAAGGAGAAAGCTAAGCCGGGAGTAATGCAAACACTCAGAGAAACAGACAAATACAGCTGGCTCTGAATAAACAGCCAGCTTTTTGCTTCCTCTCCTGGAAACTTTCTTGACTTGTGTTCCACCTCAGTTTATCCTTTCAGAGAAGAAACGGCCTGCTTTGGTGCTTGCTTGACATCTTAAAGCATCGTCAGGGTCAGGTGTCATAAAAGACATAAAGTGTACAAGAGCAAAAGTAGAACTAATTTTTAGAGCTGATGACCCATCACTGTATAGGCTGAAGTATAGTATTAGTATAGGCTGAAGAGAAGAATCATAATCATATAATCAGTTCTACATATAAAAAAGCAACACTAATAGGGGTGAGAGGTCAAACACTACGTGAGCTAAATCCACACTAGGAATGCCCAAGTGATCCTAAGCACGAGCTGCTTTGCCCACCTGCAGCACTGGCAGTGCTTTGGAAGGGAATGAGCAGGTAGCTTTCAGACATAGGGCTAGAATTGTGCTTTCCCACAGAGAACAGGAACAATATCAAAAGAAGATGCAAGAAAGCCCATTTCACAACACAAAAGTGGCACTACGCGCCAACTAGCTGAAAGGACAAATAACATTTTAAAAAGTCATTGTATGTATCACAAATCACAAGTCGGTGGAGCACTTTCATTGATGTAGGTGGACCTTGGATCAAGTCTACAGATTATGGTATATTAGCAGCAGCTACAAATGTCTAGATTTATTCACTCTCCACCTCACAAACTGCTTTCACCATGGGTGGATGGGATCCCTCATGCTTTTACCATTGCTCTCCTAATGTTTGAAGCACCTACCCTGCATTATAATGAAAAAATGTTTTGGGAAATATCCACAACAAATTGGATCAAACTGGAAATGCTATTTGCCTGTTGAACAGACTGGGTAAATTAATACTAGAAACTTCGCTTTATTTTTTCTGTCTCCACACCATGGTAACTTGTCTATTTAAGTAAAATAAAAAGTTTATTTTACTCTTTTCTGAAGTTATTCAGAATGTAATAATCTTTTTTTATCAAAATTGCAACAGAAAATCACAAAATCATTCATTGGAGAGTCTGAAGAATGGTAAGCAGAAATAGATGTAGGATTTAATAGTTATATTTGTCATACATGAGTAGATACATTCAGTTATTTCTACTGACTCCTCTAATCCTAAATTTATGTTCCAGACAGAGTTCTCAGAGAGATTTATTCCAAAAGGAATGAATTTTCTCTAAATTCAGACAGTTATGTTTAAGCTTGTAGAAAAAAACCTGCTACGGAAAAGCAAAACAAAAGTTCTCTCTTTTTTTAAAGAAAAAGTTCTCTGTTTGCAGTTGTAATTGATTATTCTGAAGTTAAATCATGTACATCAGAAACACAAGGGCTATTTATAGGCCTAATGCTACCAGAAATACAACATCTGTTTATCACCTCTAACTTTCAGTGGCATGTATGTGGTCTTTATTTATTGATTTTTGTTATTTACAGTCGTTTAACATTTACCCATAGAACTTAATGCTGTATTTTTTCCTATTCTATTTCTTAGGTATGTATCTCATCTCTTTTCTAACTGAATGGGCTGAGCTTTCTTACAGAAAGGATTTCCATAGGTTGCTCCCAAACTTTTCGCCAGCAGCTCTGTGTCTGCTCGGTTATTCTGTTGTGTAAATAAAACAGCACTCCAAGAAAAGATGGAAGTATTGCTTGCAGATATCCTCCCTGCACGTCCGTTCAAACTGGAATCCAGAGTTTGTTTGCTTTTAGCACACAAGCTTGCAAATAAAAAAAAAAAATGTTTGTCAAAAGTCCACAAATAAGAAAGCTTTTCTGTGACTGGACCTGCATAGGTGCTCAGACATACCTAACTCTCCCAAATTTGAAAGATTTGTGAGATTTGGAGTCTTTTTGTGTGGTGGCCCTGAATGAACTGGGCTTACCTGCAGAAAAAGTGCAAAGATAGAAGTTACCCATATTGGGAGGTTTTACATTTTTTGTGTAAGAGAACTTACATTTCAGCTACATTTACCCAACTCAAACAATGAGATTGCTGTAAATCTATCTGTAAATAAAAGTAATATGTAAATAAGTAAAAATGAAAAATAAAATAAATATAAGTTTAAAAGGTTAAAAAAGTACATTAAAATAAGTTAAATTTGTAAACAAAATATTATTTATATCCAGAGCTTTGAATATTTATACTGCCTAGTAAAAGAGGACAAGATTAAGGAGGAAAAACAAAAATAGAAAGATCAGTTCATAGCTATCTGATAGTTGGTGCCTTTTCCCTGTTCTGGAAAGTTTTACAGACAACTGTTGCTTATTACTTTCTGGTTTTGAGACCTCATTCTGAAGTCAGTGGTTTGAAATTTGGTTTGAAGAAGTTTGCCAAATCTGGTCCTTAGGTTTTAATGGTGCAAAACTAATGAAAGGATAGGATACGCATAGATTATTGTAAACAAATACTACGGTATGTCGGGAAGAATGACGAAGCAGAGTAATGAAAGTATTCCATGGGGATTTAGTGAGTCCCATCACAGACTGACACAATCACAGTGAGGTTCTCCTGCTACGAACTTGAGCAAAGCTGCAGGAGCAAAGCTGTGCACTTTCATTGCTGTGCTGAAAATGCTTTGAGGAGGTCCTTTTTAGGAATTTATCCTAAGAAGAAGAACTACATTTCCTTATTTGCACTCTCTCATTGTGGTTTTAATTTTTTTTAAGGTAAAACAAATCAGATTAGATATTTTTCTTAAGAAATTTATTCCATTATGGGGAAGAGAGACAAATGTCCTGAGAATGATTTAGCGCAGGCATTCAAGCTCTACTGTTGGAAAGGGTTAGTAGGAAGCTAAACAGATCTTCAATGTCAAGTCATTTTCTTTGTGATGTTTCATTGCAGTTAGGTTTGGGTAAGCTTCAGCAGACCGAAGTGTGTGCATACACACATCCTGCTGTTCATGGAGAGTGTAATCACTCTGGAAGAGCTGAGGTTTTGTGACAGAGTAAATACAAAACTGTAGGAACAGATTTCACTGCAATTGGTAGTTCTTAGACGAAACTTTTGTGTATCCACATAGTGCCCAACTGAGTATAAGACAGGATTTAACAGCTGAATGTAAAGTCCAAAACAAGGATCTAATTCTATTTTGATGTACATTATACAAACCCAGGATGCAAGTATTTACCTGCTAATCTGGGTGTAGAAATCTCAAATCTGGGCCCCTTACATGAGTGCAAATAAAAGCATTTAGTTCTGTTTTCTGCAAATTAAAGAATGTGCTAAAGTTTGTCATTATTATTTTTAAATGCTCTTAATTAATCTTAGAACAAGCTGTAGCTAAAAGGTCATGATTTAAGTGCTTTAGACGATGGAGATGCAGTTCCAAGGAAAAGTGTGTTTCTGTGTTGCTAAGGGAACCCTCAATGTGCTATGGCACCAGTCACATTTTGAAAAACAAAAAAGGTCACAGAAGTAGATATTTTTTAATGAAAAACATGAAAAGATTAAATCAAGGTCTAGAAGACCATTAAGCACAAAAAAGGAGGGAGAGACACTTTTTAAAGTATTTTAGAAGAGTGGTATAATGTTTATTTATAATATTTATTTATTAAAATTCTATTTAATTATTTCAGAAGAGAAGTTTAGACCAAAACTATTGCCAGAGATTGCTTAATTAAAAGAATTAATGATGGTCTGTGTTTTTCTAGACTGTGTACTTCACATAAGCTTAATTGTCAAGGAATCCTAAACTGAAGCACCAACAAAATTATGAAAATTATTACATACTCTTCAAGCCAAACAGCATCTCTGGCTTGATTGTCCGTACAAACCATAAAACACAAAAATACAAATTAACTTATCAGTCCTAATTCCAGAGTAGAATTTCTATGGACAGACCTCAGATCTAATAGATAATTATTGCATTCACAATTGCAGCTTCTTCTGAATGTGTGGAATAATACAGATGTTGACGGTAAAATATTAAAATGTCTAAACTGAAAACAAAACAAAACAAAACAAAACAAATGGGAAACAATAACACTGGAAAGCCCACTTGTCTTAGGACAATAATATTAATTATTTGACCTTTTTATTCTTTGCATTATACACTTAGGAAGAACATAATGTTATAAACAAATTCCATAGGGACAAACTTTATCATAGATCATCTCTTTAGAAAGTAGCATGCTTGCATTAATATACATGAATTAACTTATAATAATTTATCATATCTAAGGCTGTGAGTGTCATGTTTAACCCTGCTTTCAGTTATGTAGCCTAATGCATCAGACTTTTCATTCTGCTAAGTTTGATGTGTACTAGACATTTGCAATAGCTGTGCATTTTAAAAGCGTTATAGAAGGAAGAAAACAACATTGTTTATTTCTCATTATTCATGACTTGTTCCACACAGGACTCGCGTTAATCTCAATTTTCCCTCTTTTTCGAACAAATTCTTGAGTTACACTTTACTTTTAGATGCTTCAATTGCATTAGTAAGAGAATATTTCAAGCTAAGTGAGGCATATTTTAGTTGAGCTCTCTATAAAGAACAAAGTATAACTTATAGAGATTGTGATTCATGACCATATTGTTCCAATATTACATTTCTATAATTGCATTAACTTTAACAGTACTACGCCAGCATGTAACTAAATAGCACACTCGTAGCTAAGTCCTGGAACAGACGAGCTTGTCACGAGCCAGTTCCCCAGCTGCTATGTGCCAGCACAGCTCTGCCGAAACCAATGCAATTATACTAACATCAGCCAACAATCTGTTCTGGTGGATCATATTCTGATGTATTTGCATTCATATACATACACCTCTGCCAAAACAGCACACAGCATGAATGGCATTAAAAGCACAGCCTGAGAAGATTCGCAGGGTGTCACACTGCAGGTCAGCCCCATGGCACATCCCTGCCCGTGTCCCATCACCGGTACTTAGGAGAGAAGCAGAAGCAAGAGCATATCTCATATGAGCTGCCTCTTGTAGGGTTCCAGCTTTACAGAGAGCAGTTTGCATCCAGTTCACCATACTTTATACTCACTGACAGTCCTACCTTCCCCTCATTACATTTGTGAGTGCTTTATGAGCTTGTTTCTATTTTTGACTTCCACAACATGCGAAGGCAATGACTCCCCCAGTTGTGTGAAAAAAACAGCTTTGTTTTATATACTTTTAACCAGCTGCTTGATGTTTTCATTGAATTCTTGCTAGTTCTCATCGTAAACAGTAAATAACTGGTCCTCCCATTTCTTAGCCACCTATTTGTCTTTCTAATATCCCCTCCTCATTGATATGCTTTTAGAGCACCCTGTGTCATGGCCACCCTCTTTTTTCCTCATTCCAGTTTATACAGACCTGATTGGTCTGTGCTTTACACTTCTATAACCATTACTACATACAGGGCAAATAAAATGTAGAGTGGTTGCAAAGCAATCTTGATTCAAAGCATTTTATATCCAAATGCATGACATAATATATGTTTAATCATACCAGAACTGACCACTGCTTGATAGAAATCTTCCTGTCTCTAGAAGCATCAACAGAGTTATGTTAATTTATACCAGATGTACATCTGGTCCAGCCAGTGTAAAAAGCTCTTGAGGTGGAAATATAGTATTTTAAACTAGTACAAGCCTACAGAATTTTGCAATAAAATTAAATTTGGGTAAAGGATTAGTTACTAGTTTGATTGTCTGCTAAAGAAGCCTCATTTTTACAGCAAACAGAAAACTGCAAAAAGTTTGAATGAAATTTTTGCTGCTAATGTAGTGTCAATTTCATGACACCCTAAATGTATTTATTATTGAAGTGGATGAGTGACATGGCTAAACATGGTGAGACAAGTGACCTAGCACTCTAGTTTTCTCCTCTGCTTTTATACAAAACCTAGACGTATCCACAGCCACAGCCAGCCAGCCACATACATGAACTATTTATGTAGAGATAAACTTTGATACATTACAATGCCCTTCCAAAGACTTAAACCTTGGAAACTGGGAATGTGAGAACAGAAATATTCACCACTAACCAAGTAGGCTTTTTATGAATCTAGGGTTGCTGAAGATACTTTGGGGACCAAGGCTTGAGCTAAGCAAGTTCTTAAAGAGAAATAGCTTATACATCGGCATCTTCTTCCCCTCTCATTCCCTCATTTCTGCTACTTTTTCTTCCCTGTTCTCCTTGCTTCCTTCCCTTTACCAAGATATGAGAACAGAAAACGGTCAAGCTGGGGCTTAAATTATAATATAAGACTTGTCTTCTCTATTTCTTGCTGTTTTCAAAAGTGTGACTGGTGCTGAGGCCAGGTGAGTATGTAGGAAACCAATAAGGTTTGCTACTTACTGTTCTGACTTTCCTAAGGAAACCTTATTCTCCCTGGCCTTAACGCAGTTTATCTGTCTTTGCTACTGCTGGGTTTGAGTGATTGTTAGTTTTAAGATCTGACCAAGATCTTAAAAAGATAAACAGAGTACATATTAGTAAGCTGCCGTGTAGTTTCTATTAACTTTCACCTGACATTCCAGAGATTTAATTATATTTCTCGAATTTTGATCGTTGTCAGGAAGTGCGCCAGAACAGTGAGGGTTCACCTGAGTTTCTGCAGTCCCTACTTGGCCTGAGGCACAGCAATGTATTTTGGCACTGGGGGAGGACATGCTGCAGACAAAGTCCTTCAGAGAACAGAAAAAAGGCTGTACCGCATCTTCACCCTCCTAGCACAGAATGCTTATCATATTCTCCTCACATTATTTTCCTTGGACTAGTCTCACATTTTTTTCAACACAATGCCTGTTGGTAATCAGAGCATCTAGACAAGAGCTCAACACAGCAGTACAGCTTTTGCATTTCTCTAGAATGGTTTCAGAATGGCACTGTATTCATATCCACCTTCAGAGTATTCTGAAGAAAAATACATTGTGGAAGGGTAGTCTTGGGAAAAACAAAAGGCATCCATCATCAAGAGGAAAGTAATAATTCTGTAGATATTTATTTCTTAATCTATCTTAGTCTCTTTATGCACTGCGCTATTGCCTGACCAAGGGGAACCCTTGTAGAATTAGCAACAGGTTTCCCAAAGCTTAGCAATGAGGTAATTGTGCACTTCAAGTGTGACAGTGTGCTAGCAAAATGGTGAGCGCTGCAGAACAGTGCAGATACGATACAACAAATTGTTTATGCATTTTAAGAAACAACAGGATCTGGAATTTTTATAGGGATGACAAAGCACTGAAATATGAACAGTTTTATGCCCTTTTTTTAACAACGGGTTTAAACCAAAGATGTCGGAGCACAGACGAGGACTTAATTCTGTAGTAATGCCCGTTTTAACTCTTTTTGAAATATCAGCTGTTTCTATTTGTTTTGGCTTAACACTTTTTCTTGATATTTTAGGTCAGCAGCTAAATAATTAGACCTAGATTTGATAAGGGAACTTCTAAGCGTATATTCCTGTCAGTTTGCCCTTCATCACCAGCTATCAGTGGGCATTCAGCAACCTAACTTCACAATTACAAAAAACTACTTGTTATAGTAAAAAGCAGTCTATATCTGTATTTTATTAAGCTGTATTATTGGCATGGAGTTTTGTTTACTGGTATTATTTTTTTAAAGAAAATATGAGAAACGGTATGAAAGCAATACAGAGATCTGGAAAATCTAGTGAAACACCCATGAAAAATGGCCTTCCCTTTGGATGGTTTGAACAGTTTCTGCTGGGACTATCTCTGGTTGTTTCTTTTTATAAGGCCCCTGTATTGAAGACATCCCCCTGAACTTTGTCAAATCAAACTGAGATTCATAGGACTAAGGCAAGATTAAGTGACAAGACTTGTGCCTGATCAGCAGTCGAAGTCCTTTTTGAAACAAATCCAAAACAGTTCACCATAATACTAAGAAGTCTATAACCTCAACCTGATAAACCTATATTATAAATTATGGAATAATCCCAAGACACGTACATGGAATACATAAGAGCTACAAAAATGATAAAGCAGAATTGACCTTACGGGCCATTTGGTTAATTTTTCATGGTATTTTCCCATGTTTGTATGCCTCATTAGTCGACATAACTATGGCCTTAAATCTGTGCCCAGGGCCATAAGACTGAGCACAAAATAATGAATCTAGGCCTTGTCATTGGATAGAATGAAGCAGGAAATCTATGTGAAATGCACCCAATTTAGTATAGTTTTCAAAGTTTGAACCTTTTATTACTGAAAGGTATGACAAAAGCAACCAGTTACTATTAAGTTACATTCCAGCATATGTTCTCATACTCTTAGCAGATGGCTATAACCTTGACATTGACAGATAAGCTAGCATTTTCTGTGTAATAATCTTTTTGACTAGGTATGTCCAGCTAGATTGAAAGGGCTGTCTTTGCTATTTAGTGTAAATGTGTCCGGTGGAAGATTTTTCTTTTAAAAAAGAAGGCAGTAAGAGTGATATTGCAATGGTGCACTATACATAGTCCTACTGGCAAAGACCTTACAGGAGGGTATTTGTTTTGGTGTAGTAAATTGGCAGAAGGGCCAAAGAACTGATGTGAGGGACGAGAAGGCCAGGGGACAAAATAAGGAAGGAATATGAAATAAAAAGGAAACACTATGCATGAATTATAAAGTAGAGCTATTCAGCTAAAAGAGTTTACTTCTGGCCCTTTACCCATAGGATTTTTCCAATAATAACATGGCATAAGAAATAATAAGACCTTCATGAATGATGTTACAGACAGATCATGGAAAAGAGATCAGATTCTCTGAGTTTAGAGGGTTATTTTATGACTTTGTGCACGTGTGTTGAATGCTCGTCATCCTATTCATGTCACTATGACTTTCATACATTCATAAAACCTTCTAATTCTAGATAACCAAAATTAGTGTTAATTTACTTGCTCTACATCTCACAAGCTACAAATAATCATAGCATGAATTTAAATGTTATATTTACACTTAATGAACTCAAAACTTATCACTCTTAAACCAATGAAAGAAGTGTTATCAAAAATAGCAGTATTTACATAACCTCTAGAGAAACCTAGGCTTATATGGTAGTAACATTTTAAAAAGAAAACTGTCTCCTCTAAAAAAACAAACACTTGCTAGAGGTACTGAGAAAACTGTCTTCCAGTTACTTGAATATAATCCAAGAACCAGCACAGAACATTAGAACTGAATGCAGCAGACTTTGGATAGCAGATCTTGTGCATTATCAAACTGCTCAATTCATTCACTTATTTCAAAGCATAGATTTTTAGGGAGTAGAAAATATTGTGTCCTATTTTACTATAATAATGCTATAGATCACAAGTGTTTAAAGTTTAAAAGTAACAAATACAAACCAGCCATAAGGACTAAGCAGTGTTTTACTATAAGTTCTACATTTAGATAGTAGCTAATCTAGAAACACAAAGTATGTAATTTCAGAATCCTCAAAAGAAAAGGAGAGTGATCTGTTTTTAATTTTGGGTTTTCGACATTTCTATCTGGGAACAATATTACTTTCAGAAATTATGGGTTAAGTGGGAGGGGAAACAGGAGCAACTTGCTTTGGCAGTTAAAAATAGAGTTCCCTGGTTTCAGGAGGAGTTTCTTTTCCACATACTGAAGCCTTTTCCAGTGGGAATAGCTCACTGATACAGTGAGGACAATAGAGCAAGACGTCTTCCTACAGTGTTAAGTCAGAACAGTAATGACTAGATATAAAATCGTGTAATTCAATGGTTTGAAAGCAAAACCATTTTGAAAGCATGTTTCCAAAATACTTCTGCAAAATAGCTTGTCATTTTCTTTTGTTCATTGCTTCCATGACACTCAGGGCATTATGTTTTATGGTTACTCAACTCTATGCAGAAACATTTTCCTGCAGAAAGAATGGTTAATTTTTTTGCAAAAGCAGAAGCAAAAGCCAATTCATTATTATACCTCCAGCATGGATCCAATAACCCAGTGTGCTGCATCTTTGCAAATGACAGCAGCAGTAAAATCTGATACAGATCTTTCCTCTTGACACAGTGTTGTTCCAAATGAATTACGATTGTACATGAAGTATATGACATCCATGATCAAAGATCAGTGTCATTATTATATATTTTTCAAAACCAATGATTAAGTTATCAGCTGCTAAAGCCATGGCTTTTGTGTCTGAGCTACACACTACATGGCTTTTTACACAAGCAATACTGGTGTTTCAGTGCAGTTCTAGGGGAAAGGAAAAGCTGTGAAAAAGCTCCTCTGGCAGAAACAGACATAGCAATAAGGTCACCATGTATGGAGGGATCAGCTAACACTGAGTTGTCTGGACAATAAAAAGCAGCTTGAGTTTCCATAAGAAATGGAAAAATACCTAAAGAAATATCTGTTAGTAGAGACCAAAGCAGGTCTGTCAATGCCTTTAGGAGACCTATGTGTAAGAGCGTACCCTTGAGTTATGAAGGTTGTGAAGGTTGCTACTTTTAATGAGCTTGACAGACAAAATCTGGTCATATCATACAAGAAGATTTCTATATACAAACATTATCTTCTGCATGTCCTTCTCTTTACCCCAGAAAGTTTTGAGTTTTGAGCTATGCAAGATGGATGAATAAGGACATATTCTTGTCTTTGGCGTTTACAGTGTCCAGATTAAACTGAAGATATTTTCCAAAAGCATGTGTTATGTATTTAAAAAGAAGTTCACTGTGGGGTGATAGAGATCAACATTTTTTTCCTGGAAGAAGCTTTGTTTAGTTTCCATTAAGTAATGAGCTGCTAAAGGATTTGCTGCTACAAGAATCCGAAAAAAAAAATACACCTTAAACAAGCTAAAGCAAAGCATTGTCCTGTGGGACAATTCTGTAGTACAAATTGGTGCCAGTAGGCATTCCATCACTGATATATCAACTAGAAATAGCTAAACACTGAAGATCTGTTCCAGAAACATTCTTGAGAAAAATTGTTTTCCTGAAATACATAATCATGCTTATTTTTTTTACATTCCAGTCTTTTTACTGGTTTGGTAGCCTTGACAGGAGGCATGAATCACAAACTTACAAGCAGACAGCATTCTGCATTCCTTTTTGTGGAAAAGTCAGGCCCTAATGATTTTTGCAAGACAGACCAAGGGAACATGCAACACGAACATTGCTTACTTGAGTTTCCTTAACATCAAAATGAGAAAGCAGGGTACTTCTAAAGTTAAGAATGAAAGCAGTGTGAAAATCAGGTTCTTTATTCTTTACTTAACCAGGTAGAAACATGTGTTATAAAAACAACTAGTTTTAATGGAGTATTCTGTGAAGTACAATACTAGTAAACATGAGCAAGAATAACATAACTCAGAGGCAGGGGAGTCAGCTGAATTTTGTATTTATGGATTGTTGGTCAACATACCATCCACCCCTTTTCATTCAAGAAGTTACTCACTATTCATTTCAACAAGATGTCAATCCATAACTACCAGCAAAAACAATTTTTCTGAGTACTCAGTACTCACAATTCAGTATCTGAGCTGTTCGCTCAACTTAGTTCCTTGGGATTGTTTCCTTGTCCTAACTGGATGGCCTTCCGGACTAATTTTGTTTGAAACAAATTCCATGTCGTCATTAAATTAATCTCAGTGTAAAGTCCAACATTCAATTTCTGCAAACATATTGTCACACTAAAGAAATAAAAATGAGTACAAGCATTTGCTGGAAAAAATGGTTACTATTTTCCTGTCATACTTCGGTTGCTTTGCTCCTATCATACAGTCTTCTGTAAAATGTACTGGTGGTAAAAAAGTAATAAGCAATTCACCAGCACATATCCATTTATTTAGAAACAGTTTCTTGGTGAAGATTTGAGACTAAAACATTGCACATGTCCTCAGTTGTATGACAGGATATGTTTTTTATCTAGCCACACAAGAAGATCTCATCTTAGTTTCTACTTGAGAAAGTAAATTTGGCAGGATACCAAGCCATAGCTCCTTACACATCCACCTTTCTCTGAAACCAGATCTACATGGCCCTCAAAGCGATGTTTTTAGGCTTACAGTTATGTTGTAAGGCTCTTGGGCTGTAACAGCAATTGCTAGAACCAGCCCCAAAGACCAAAACTCAACATATGCTTACCAAGAAGTAAAATCCAGCCATACTGGAAGCCCACAGATTTCAGCTCATTCTAAACAAATTGCAGTTAGCTGAAGACTGACAGAAACGTCTTATTGGCTTCTGATTTGAATTTCACCAGAACAGTCTGTCCCTGAAGACATTCATAGGGAAGACCTGTCTTTTCAGAGGTACCAAGATTCCATGCTGACATCCTACCCTGCCCCATCAGAATAGTTTAGAAATTGTTTGGAAAAGCTTTGAAAAAAATCCAGGTTGAAACAGTTTTTCCTTGCAAGGGCATCAAAAGAAGGACAGTAACACAGAGTTCACCTCTGGTTGAACTGCAAAGCTCACCAGTTCAGCTTGAGACCTAAGTAATGTGAACAGTACTGTTAATCTATACATTTGCATAAAAATTTTCCTGGTTGAGCACTAGGAAAATATGTTGTGAAGACAGCAGATCGAGTTCTACATGTATATCAATGGGTATATGTTTCAGGTCACCTGATACCACTTCAAGATCTCTCTGTAGGGCAGAAAGACAAGCATTACTTGTAAAAAGCTACAGGTATTACTTGTACAAAGTCTGGGATTCCTTCACTTCTCGGCTTGCCAACTTGTAGGATTAAACCTGATATTCATGCAAGAGACAACCTGGAGCTCACATCTGTGTTTCTACTTTGAATTAGGGTAAGCAACTTAACCCTCCAGAGACAAAGCTTCAACATCTGTAAAAAATGGTTTGAAAGCACTATTTTCCCCTAAAGGGAGCACTATGAAGTGAACTAATTAACATTTAGAAAGGTTTTAGGGCTTTGGGAAACTAAGCACCATGGAAATGAAAGGTGCTGTGATCCCTTCATAGTGGAATATTTGCATTTGTAAAGTACTTGAGAACTTTGGCTTTTAGCCTGTGCCTTAGCATCTCTAAAGTGTCATGCATCCTTATCAACATTTTGTTCTCTACACTCACATCTATTCACCATTTCCAGAGAGCAGTTACTTTTGTCATCCAAAACTGCACATTTCCTTCGAAGTCAAACTCTGTTTCACTGTTATTCCATAATATCCTACAAAGAGATACCACAGATTTTTTTCCTTGCATTTTTTATTTCAGCTAGGCAATTCTCCACTCTCTCTGCTTAGGAAAAAAAAAGAGTACAGTAATGGTTCTGCTTTCAAACTACAGAACACTCTGAGTTTTACACTTAACACTTCAGCTACTGTTGTATTGAAACTACTAATGGTGACAGCAATGAAAGGAAACAGCCTTTCTGAGTTGTAAACTCCTAGGTGATCTGCCTTTGTTTTCTGGAGTCAAAACATAGTATGAACAGTCTAAATTAAGAATCAAAGTGTCCCATATTTCTGAGTACAAGTATAATTTAAAAGTAAGAATTTATAAAATACTTCATGCCCTTGAACAACAGCAGGTCATCACAGTCCATTCCACATTCTTTTTTTGACTTGTCCATTAACATTTTATATACAGTTGAGCATATATCTGATAAACATTCCTGCATAACAGCACTTCGTATTAAAAAAAACCCACTTTGCACTTTTAAGTAACATGAGGCAAACCAAAACACCAAATGCAAACACTTGTAAATTTTCAGAACTTTGAAATCTTAACAAAACTTGCATCCTGGATCTAAGCATTCTCACACGGATTTTGAACTTACTGAATGGCTAGAAACTTCAGCATGGATGAAACATAGTCACCAAATGCTTTCTTAAATGTGAATACTTACCTGAGTTTGAAATAAGTCATGAGTTTCTCTTTATACAGTAGAGATAATTTATGTTGTATCCGGTACGCTTCCAGTAAATTATGCAAGCTTTTAACGTGTGCAGGCTTACAGCAAGTTTATCAAGAGCATTCAGATCAAATGAATATTTCTTGGTATTTTAATTCTATATGTTGAAGAAGAAACAAAGCAATACAAAATACGCCATTTTTAATGCGTGCTTTCAAGAGTTATTCCATTAACTGTGTGTGAAATCAAATTTTTCAGAACTGTGTTCTTGAGAAATAAAGCTCTTGAGGAAATACATAACATGCAATGAGGCTACAGTTGCAGTGTTCAGTATAGAAAAATCCCTAAAATATAAGTCAGAACAGATTTGAATGCTTAGCAGACCTTCTTTATCCCTAAAAAGAGGAAAGTAAAAGTCCAAATCTTAAATATTTAGCATTCATTAGTGTTATCTCCGTAATTCTATCTCATGTGACCACATCATTCATCATAAACCAATTAGAGAAAAGATCCCAAATAGTGAGTGCAAAGCTGACTAGTTAGGTTCCTTATCAAAACGGAAAGATGTACCAGATGGATTTTCCACTGGGGTCTGTCCTGGGCCCAGTGCTGTTCAATATTTTTACTATTGACACAAATGGCAGATCAGGAAATAGGCTCATTAGATTTAGAGACAAAGGAAGCCTGGTACCTTTTAAGTTATTCAAAGGACAAGAGTGGGATTCAAAATGATTCTGATAAACTGGAGATATGAACGGAAAGCTTCAGATATTTTTCAACTTATACAACTGCAAGCCCACACTCAGGAATAATAAACTCCACAGACAAAATTGGCAAGAGCTGATGAGGAAGAAATTCAGATAGGAAAGGGTATAGGAGTTATAGATGACCACAGACTGGACGTGAGTTAACAATGACATGCTGCTGCAACCACAGAAATGTCATTCTGGAATGCAGAGAGTATGCGAGTTTGTGGAGTAACCCTTTTGCTCTACTCAGCACTGATAAGGCTTTAACTGGATTATTGTGCCTAGGTCAGGGACCACACTTCGAGAAATTTATGAACTGGTCAGAGACAGTCCCAAAGACAGTAATAAAAATGATAAATGGTCTATAAAATATGAATTATGGTAAAATATTGGAAAAGTGGGATTTTTAGCCTAAAAGACCAAGAGAAGGCTTGATAACAGTCTTTCAGATATGTAGAAAGCTACTTTATGTGTCTACAGAAGTAGCAAGCTAAAATTCAAGCAAGAAGATTCAGATCACATCTTAGAAACACTTTTAGAACATGAAAGGGCTCTGAACAGCAGAAAAGTTTGACTGAGGTTTTGTGTATCCACTGAAGACTTCAAGGCAGGCTGACAAGTGCCTGTCATGAAGGACCCCAGTGTTGCTGCTTTTGCCTTGGATTAGCTGACTTTACGTTCCTTCTATCCCTACAATCCTATAGTTTCAGTTTGCTTTTTATCTTGTCTAATTCAAAGCACAGAAGGTCATGACATATGCCACATTGCAAAATACATCTTATTTCAATGAGCCCAGTATGTGTTTTTGCTTTTCTTCCTTCTACGTTCACTTTCTACTGAAGGCAAAAGACAAATGATGATTGTTCTCACTCAAACCAACTGTTTTACAGAAACACCAGTTTCTCAGTGACGATCCAGAAGCTTCAAGGCTCAGGCTTGTGAGACATGAACATTGTGGCCCTCATTCTGATAAATGGTGAAGGGCAAGAAGAGCAAACACACAGCTGCTGTTTAAGGAAGTGTGTCACTATCTGGCAGCCTGTTCAGAAGGCTCATTATTTTGTAGGATTGAGCCATCAATGTTGTTCAGGAGACTGAGCTGTATGTATTTCATTCAGGCAGATACAAAACAGAAAACTAAATCTTGAACACTGTCACAAATATCTTCAAGACATAGTTTGTTGTTCAATTTACAACTTCAAACAATTGGTACAGCTCAAATTGAAAGGACAGAAATTATGCAAGTGACCACAGGAACTAAGAAATAAATTTTCTTATATTACCAACAATGGCATGAATCCTTCTATGGAGATTACTAGAAAAGTCATAGTGTAGGGAAGAATATATTATTTTTTTTCAAAGACAGCCCAAGTGTTATGTCAAATTTCCATCCACAGGTCATTTGGAGGTATTGTAGGGAGAAGCTGAAAGGCGATAAACTGTAATTACAAGTCAAACCACGCCAAGACAACATGGGCATTGTTCAAGAAGTCATGCCAAATGACATCCCAAGCATGCAATCTGGAAAGAGGGTTTGCCAACAATTTTAATTTGTGAAAAATTATCTCAGCATTTTGTTTCAGTTCAATATTAACGTTGTTTTAAAAAATGTCAGCTAGTTACATGGGGGCTGGCTGCAGTCCAGGTGTGAAACAGTGATGAAGAGGGCCATTAATGAAAAATGTCAAGCCCTGAGTTTCATGTCATTAATATTTATGACAGAGTGTGACATGTCTTATTTAAATGCCACTTCGGGTGTGGGTTGGGGTGGAGGAAGAGAGTGAGGGTAGGGGAGGAGAATTACAGTATTTATGCTGAAGTGTCAAGAAGTCTTGACAAGGAACAAAGCCCCTTACAGACGCAGGATAGTAATAATCAGTTTAATGTTTAGAAAGTTGCACTTCACGTGACCTCTGATTTTAATGGCATAAAATTGTAAAAACTGACTACTCTGTCAAGCAGCCAAGTGGAATGCATCTGATTGGGTACTTGGAAACCCAATATAATTTCTAACCACCATCTATTATTTTGGGCAAATTGCCCAAAGTGGACTTAACCTCAAATATTTATTTTGTGCCATCCTGCACCTCCTGAAATTATGTTGTAATTTCAGGCAGACAACATGTTTTATTTAACATGATGCTATAACTCTTAACAGTGCCTGCTGAAGTCCTGAAATAACTGATTTCCTCCCTTAGTGGGCAAGAAATTGTGTGCCACCAGTGAGTGCTGCCCTGGACCCTTCCCAGGCCACAGGAGGTGACCTGGCCTTTGCACATCCAGGACTTGGATAAGCAGTGGGGTTTGTGTGCTTCCAAGATTTAGTATTTAGGTTACTCCATAACGTAACACTACCCCCTACTCTTCGTGTAATCTGCCCTGGAATAACAATGCTCTGCACTTTGTCACATGGACACAGCAAGTCACTTTCATACTTTTATACAATTCACATAAGATTTGTATGAACTATGTAGCCAGTCCTTGGCTCTCTGTTTTTAATTGCGAATTGTCTCCTTCTCTTGACATAAATAGTCTGGTTTATGTCATAACTTAATTCCTATAAACCGCTGTGTTTTTTCAGCTTATGTTGTTATGTCGAGAAATAAATCATATTTTTCATGCAAGTGTCTGGCATGCATATTGCTTACATAAAAACACAGCATTGTTTAAAAAGGAGAAATATTTAGAGAGAGCTTGTATAAGATATCCACTTCTTTAAAAGCAGTGATTCCTTAGAGATTTTTTTTAAATGATGGCATTTCATAGGCTACAGAGACAAATCTGCTTCTCAAAATGCAGAGAACCATCAAGTAAAATAAAATTTACAATTTTATATGAGGGAATCCTCATATTTGTAGCACTAAAACATAAAATGAAATATTGGAATTAACTGTTGAAAAATCCTTTAAATATGTGCTTACATAAACTTGGTAGTGTATTCACTTTGAGGTTGTTATCTCCTGTTTCTATTCAGAGAAGGTCAAAGCTGAGGTTCAGCAGGAATCCAGAAACTTTTAAGACAAAGATGAATGAACATCCAGGGCATGTTTTCTCAAACTACATTAGAGTTGCTCTGTAACTATATCCATCCAGAGCATGCAGTAACATCCAGAAGTTAAGAATGGGTGCTTGTACTTTGGGCTACACAATCAGCTCTGAAATAACTCAGAGGTTAGCTTCTCACTGACTTAAAATTGATAACTGGTCTATGACCATGTAGAAACTCTTCCTAATGAATGCTAATGAAATTTCCATTAGTAGGGAATTTCTTACATGGAGTTAGTGTGCAGTGCTTGGCTGCTGTAGCAGAGGGAATCAGGAGTACTCAGTGCTAGCAAGGGGGATTGCAACAGCGTTAGCAGGTGAAGAAGGCCCATAAGCATCACGTCAAGCATCATAATTTTGTTTGTACTTTAGAGGAGCTAACGCCCCCGCCTCTGGTTCCAGCATCTATAACACAAATGGCATGGAAGGAAACTCTACAATAAGGAGCAGCAGTGGTGGTGTCAGTTCCTTGTGGCACAAGCCAGGCACTACAGAGAAAGGGTGCTTGGAACTGACAGGGTGGCAACAGGTAACCAAGACACAGGGTATTTTCTGGCTCTAAGATGACATCTACCTGTAGTGGTGCTGAAGTCACTATATATGCCATCAAAATAGTTAGAAGCCAGTCTAGACATATTTCTGATTCTAGAAATTGCTTTTAAACATACATTATTTGTATGAATCAACAAGTAGTATAATTTTCAACTGTGTGATCCACTTACTGAGTTTTCTTAGATGTCCCTCATATTTCTTATCATTCTGTGGTCCTGGCTAACCTAAATAGCTTATTAGAACCCACCATACAATAATTTTGGGGGTTTGCTACTTCGTTTACAACTATTGCTTCATTCAATTTATCGTGAATAAATTTAAGATTCACTCGCTCCTAAATTACCTCCAAAATACTTTCCATACCTTGGCCAAAACCAATATTTAGCTCATGAGATTGTCTTTCTTGCTAATTAAAAACAAACAAACAAACAAAAACCTCAAACCACCCTGAATTATTTCATAACTCTGGAATGTGACTTTGAGCTTTAATACAATACAAAAGAACCGGCACCTTCCAAAGCATTCACTAAAATTTTGTGTCTCCCATTGGAGTGACCAACTTGGATTAGAACAATCAGCACCCAGATTGCCAAAGATGTCAAAACTCTTAAGTGTTGTCAAAAGAAGGTGTAGATCTCCATCATTCCTGAAAATAAGAAACTATTCACCTCAAACTGAAATCGCAAAATCTGGGAACAGCAACTTTCATAGACCTTTCTCACAATGTGATGCTGATTTTTAGTGCCTGTGTTTAATACATGCAGATCAACAGAGCCCCACTTTGCAAGGTGTATTTATTTGGGCATCATGTATAAAGAGTATCTTGATATGCATGCTCAGTGTTTGTGTTTGCCTTTTTTAAACTTTTACAGTGGCTTTTTAAATGTGACTTTGACTTTTCCACATTTGCCAGACTCATCTCAGGGTCCACATTAATAAATTCAAAAATGCTGGTTGCCATTTCAAAAGAAAACTCCTTTGAAGGAGAAAAAAATCTCTTTGATAATTGTAGGATGGCTGTGTTCAAAACGCACTTAGGATCCAGGCTGGCTAGAGGGCTCGCCCAATACTTTTATACTGCAGTTCAAGGGGAAATTGTTCAGCATCTGGAACCGTTTAGTTTTTACTAAGTGTTTTCTACTCAGCACTAAGATTACCTTATCTCTCTTTATTACCTCTGTGTGATGTATATATATGTGTTTCAATAAGGTCACCATTTAATGGGATTACTACATTCACATAATTGCATCGTGACCATTTTAGACACAGTTCCTTGGCATTTGATCAGTTTCCTGAAAAGAGGGGTAGGTCTTTGATTTCAGGCCTAAAGAGGGTTACTGGAGGGTGATCCCAAAGATGCTGAACATTGATTTCAATAGAACTGATGATCAGGACATCTCAAAAATAAATGTTTAGGTGAAGAACTCAGCTAGCAAGGTCCCTGGCTCCTAAGTGCTATGTACCTTCTGGGAGGTACTGAGACCGTCCAGCTGCCCTTGTGCTTAATGGGAGCTGAAGATGTTCAATATTTTGCGTTACACTTAACTGCATAATCTCAGGGATAAGAGAACATCTGTCACCCAATAACTGCAAACACCATCTGGTTTTGTATCCTTATATTCCTACTTACTTGAACAAATGAAGCTCAAGTGACACCGGGCACTGTTTCAAAGAAAAAACAAAATGTATTTACACTTGTTACTTTGCCCTTTCGTACATTTTGAACAGCTATAATGAAAGGCTTTGCCTACAAAAGCCTTCATTAGAATAATTCGCTATTTGTACTTTTTCTGCTGTCCTTTCAGAATTATGTCATTTTTCTCTAACCAACTCATGGAAGACACCCAAGCTAGTTATGAAATAACTCACCTCTCATTACTCCTGGCCTTAGCCAGTAGCCTATTTCTTTTTAAAAGATAATATCAGGCATCCTTCTTGATCTTTTCAGCTTCTGCCCTGAAGAAGAAAGGCTGGTCCAGCCTTCTGCTTCTCTTTTCTGGTGCTAAAACAAAAGAACTGCAAGAGCAGCACAGTATCAGGCCAAAAATCTTTTCCGTAAGACTAAACTAGACCGCTGGAATTTCACCAAAAGAAATTTACACTTGAGTTGGTTTGAACACTTTGTACTGCTCATAATTCATAGTGACTTCTTATTAATATTTTTAATGTCTGGGAGAAAATGAAATTATACTTTACTGCACTGTGGAGTTAATTTTTAAAGATTTTCAAATTATCTGCCTAGATTGTCATTCCTCTTCTGGCTTTTGGCTATGGCTGTTCCTTCTGTCACTTGATTAAACAGATAGCAGAGCATGTGCCCTGGTCTAAAGTAGGAAATGGTTCTCTAGGAAGTTTTGGGAAATTCATCATCACTACTGCAATGTACGCTAAAGGCAGTTATTCATAACAATTGATGCTATGCTTTCCAAATTTAGCTCTCCAAGGTTTGATGTGCTGAATGGCCCCAGAAGAATACTTGACTCGAAAAGCAAACTTAGGGAATAGTGGTAGAAAAGGATGCTCAAGTAGGCCAAATGAAACAAACATAAACACAGCTCTGAGAACTAAGAGGAAATTACTGGAGAACTAGAACAGCTTATATAAATCTAGAAAGGCAAAAAGATGTTTATTTGGAATCTTGGAATTCAAAGTCAATTTGTATCCAGTATTTGGTTGAACTCTTCAGTCAACATTTTACAATGTTTGTCATTTTCTATACAGTGTGTACACATTTTATTACAGTTTATAGAAATATCTGTTTCCTTAAATATGTTGAGAGGCAAGTTCTGTAGATACGTGTCAGGTTTTTGTACACAGTTGACCAACAACAGCAACACACACCTTCAAACAATAAAGTATGTCATTTGAAATGCCTACGAGCTCACAGTTGACGTTACAGCTTTAAAATAACTAGCATTTCTAAAGCCCCCAAAGTCTTCATCCAAACAGCTGAATTCCACACTTGCATCTCTGTTCTCACCATAAAACTGAAAAGCGACCTCCCAAGGTAATGTTTAGTATTATTTATTATATGTCTTACAACAGCGCTTGAGAACCTGCATGATGTTGCCACTGTATTTAGAACTGTGAAATATCTGAAATACAAGGCTGTCTTGTAAATTTAGATGGTTAGCTCTTAGGGGGCAGAGTAAAGGTAGGAGGAGAAATAAGATCTGAGAGATGAAATGTTAGAAACCAGTTCTATTGACTTCCAATATAGTGCATTACACAACAAAATATGCTGACTCTTAAATTATCATGAAAACTGTAACAGCCTTTGAAGTGAGACTTACGTACTCCTCTGTCATTCTTTAAAATTCTCTTCTAAATCACTAAAAGAAAGCTCTGTATCTCTTTGCTAACTGAAAATAAGAATTTGTGAAAATTCCCCATGAAAATTTGTGAAAACTCCCCATCTGAAATAGTGTCAAATATTTTGCTGCCGTGGGCCTAGCATTCAAACCCAGACACTGCAATGTTTTTTCTGGTTTTATCTGCACTGAACACTGCAGTACAGCACAGACTTAATTGAGCTAGTTCTGACCACACTGCCTCAGCTGCTGAAAGCACGATTCTTATTAGTGCTGACATCAGTGCAAGCTTATTTATCTCACTCTCCATCAGTCATATTACTACCATGCCTCTCAGAATGCCTTCTCAGCATTAAATTAAATTGTAAGTTATATTGTAAATGAAATTGTTCTTTTTTTCTGGCCATCTTTGGTTTCAGAGAAGCCTTACTTCTCAAACAAACACTACCATACGGCCTTGAAAAAGAAGACATAGGGAGAAGTCACTTGCCTTCTTTTGGCTTCAAATCAACTGGAGGAAGAGGTTTTTGTCATGATCACACTTCTAGATTACTATCTCCTGATGTTGATATAATTTCACAGGTAGTCAGGTCCTTAAAGCAGACATTTCAAAATAATCCATCTTAGTTCAAATATTACTAAGAGTAGTTTGAGTTGCTATTTCATGAATAGCTGTGGTATCCAATTTTAGAGATCAGTAACCTCTGCTGGAGGAAGAGCAAGTCTTGATGAGAAACTTTAACGGATCTGCATTGGGGGGCATTAATCAGATCAGCCCATTCAGCTGGGGCCTGACCAGGACCCAGCTCAGGAGACTCAGTGGCTGACAGAAACAAGTCCTGTATCTGGGATGTGAAACGAGGCAGGAAAGTGTCCTTCTCCACAACACGGTGTGTAAAAAGGCCTATTCCCCTAAATAATTTTTGAATCATTAATCATTTCATTAGTATTGAATGCTTCAATTCAACGCACCACTTTCTGCTGTGAATTATCTATCCATTTTTCAGAGGAAATAATTTTAATGTAAAGTCACCTCTCAGGACAATGAAAGCCATGTGACAAGCAAAGGCATAACAAGTCTTCTTTTCCACTAGGAATATGACCTGCCACACTATGGAAAGCCCTTAGGACACTTAAGGAAGGAGTACTAAGGTACTCCGATCCACCTTTTTCTCTGATAAAGTATAAGTGGAGTTTACCATCTCCCCTTTTAAAGGGCAGAAACCCAGCTGACAGACCAGGAGGCCATAGTTTGTCCCAGGAGACTAAAACTTGGCAAAAAGTCTGACCACTGTAGCTACTTCCCATAACCTTAATCACGGATCAAGATTATTAAATAATGGCAAATATTTTAGTGGCTGGAGCTGACACAACCAAAGCTAAACACTGTCTGCTCTACCTTGCCAAACAACGTACCTGTGAGTACCCACCAGCACCCTCCACTGCTGCACAGCAACTGCCGTGTATTCCTATGCCGAATCTGTGCCACATGGAGCTTTTTAGTGGGCCTTTTTTCCTAAAAGAAAATTTTCCCTGAAAATTTTTCCTGATTGAGTTTCTGGAAAGAACTATAGTTGGGTCTTTTTTTTCTTTTAATAGAAGACAGGTTCCAAAGTGACTATTTTATTCTCACAGCATTGAAAGGAGTTTGAAGTTTCCCTAATAACTGAGTACTTTATGGCAGTTTGCAAAAACTTTATATATATATAAGTTTTCCAGCCTGGTTGGATAAAAGACTTAAGGAGTTTTTCAGGGATCATATGCAATAGAATCCACTCAGTGGCAGAGACTCCGGTCATGATGTAACAGCCTCTGTTACACTGCTGTTTAAAACTGATACAGAACAAACCCCTTTCTCTGTTTCTATGATCTCCCTTGTACTCTTTTACATGTCCTAGTGTCACCTACAGTACAGGAAATTAAAAAAGGAGACAAAATTCTTTCCTGTACAACCAATAGGTGGATGGTGGACTTTTGTCTTTGCCTGAAATGTCAAAGCAGGCAGTGAAATCCTTCTTACTTCAGCAAAAGGAATAAACCATTGTTCGGCCGTTTGCTGATTCCTAGATGATCTCTTAGAAAAGATAAATTGGTAACTTTCTTTACTTTCAGTCACTAAACATACTTTCATATATCAAATTACTTCATACGTGGGAAAATGATAGTTAAAAAACAGTGAGCAGTGCTCATCATTTGGAAGGCAAGTGAAATGTAACCTATGACAAAGTAGATCTCATGTATTTATAGTGTATCTTCTGTCCAAATTCAGTTAGATGACAATGGCAGGCTGGTGTTTCAAGTCTGTTTTAAATATACTTCTCCATATGGGATTCTGAATATATATTGTGAATTGACCACGTCTTTCTCATCTCCTCAGTAATACAACGACACGATATAGCACATCTTTTTAAAATATTTTTTGAAGTGTTAATGAAGGAAAGCTCACAATGCCTTTCTAATTAAAATAAATCTTTTAGACCTGTTTTGCAGCTGAAGTAATCTGAGACAAAAACAATTAAACAATGCATATTATTTCTCATGTTAACAGCTAAATTATGAACTATTTTGGTCAGGGACTATTTTTTATTTATTTAATGTCCAGAAATAAATTAATAATTAGTTATAGCAAATAACAGATTATAACAAAAATTAGTTATAACAACTAGGAATGATAGCAAAATAATCCTAGATCATTGACAGTGGTAGAAATGGAGAAAGGAATTTTGACTCTTTGCTATATCAAGCCACTAAAAATTAGCCAATTAGATAAAAATGGCAGAAAATCAGAAGGAAGGATAACTAAAACTGTACTTATATATGGGAGGAAATTACACTTCTGGAAGCCTTGCTCATGAAACTGAGAACTTGAGCCACTAGGGTGCCCAGTGTCTTTCTCAGGTTCATAGCTCCAGCTTTCCATCCATCTTTCCACATGTATTAATATTTTATTGCTGGTCTCTGCACTGCAGCCATAGATTAATTTGTGAGGTGGAAATTCTCCTTTTCCATGAAGAAGCCAGTTCAAACAGAGGAGCAGGCCGAGTGAGAACGGAGCGCTCCTGGCCCATGCTAAGCTCCCCACATGGCGGGAGAGGGTGTCTCGGCACAGCCTCCCACTATCACGGCAACACAACGGTCGGGACAGAGCCGACGGGCAGGTCTGACGGCAGCCAGCCCTGTGCCCACTGCACACCCGCTCAATCCCACCCGTGCACGGCAGAGCTCGCTCTGGCTCTGACTCCAAGACCAGCACTGGCAGCCGTGGAAATTCAGGGTGAAGCCCTTGTGCGGTGCGACCCAGCCGTCCCTCTGCTGCAGCAGGGCTCACTGCCTGTGCGTGCCTCTATCAACAAGAAACAGCCACAAAATATCAAAGACTATTTTTCCTCTCCAGACTGACTGCCTGTTGTTTTTTTCTCAAAACACGAGTCCATCTGTGTCTTCCTAAGCTATGGACACGTGGAGACATTTGCGTCATACTGAAAAAAGCAACTGTGTTTGCTTCTAACAGGAAGTTGGAATTGCCAAGCAAGTATTGTCCAGACCCTTTATTGTTTTTCTTTTTTATACCTGTTATTTCTAAGAAAAAAATAATCTATCCCCTCCTTACCAATATAAATCTGAATTAATCTCACAGAGTTATGGAGAATAAGGTCCTTCGAGCATCAGAACAAATATTCTTGGATCCAGAAGATATCTATTCATGTCATTTGATCATACAGATAACCTATATCTGCACTGAGCTCTTACTGAACATCACTGTACTTCCTGTGTGGCAGCAAAGTTCTGTGCTGATCGGGCTCATCTACTATATCCGTCACTCAGACGTTCATACTGATGGACAGTCCCTGTATTCCCGTGACAGAACTCAGACAGAGAGAAGGCCATTTCTGTAAACTGTTTAGTATACAAGCAGTAAAAATGTTACTTTAGAAGAAACCGAGTCTGGTAGTGTAGGGAAAACAGTAACCGCTTTTAAAGAATATTACCAGGGTGAAATAAACACATTACTAGCATCCAGATTTGGTGCTTCCTTACAGTTCTGATACAAACACCACTTCAGATGCAAACTCCCAAAGAGGACAAAATGTCATTTTGAATAAGCTTCTACTTTTCCCTACATTGGCATAAATTTAGATAAAACCTAGTGAAATGAGGCATTCAAAAACACAGTTCAGGTTAAAGAGAATAATCTGACCCACTATATAAAGAGTTACTGTGTATCTCAAATTTAGTTTTGCAGTAGTGATCAGACTGTGATGGTGAAGTGGACAGTGAAGATGAACCCAGGTAGCACTGCAGCCATTGCTCATTCTAAGACTGTGATGTGTCTGCTGCATTACTGCATTTGGCGAGGTTAATGACGGGCATGAATCTATGCATCATACCTTGTCATTGTTATAGAAATACGAAACAATGAGGCACTCTTTGCCATAAAATACCTTTCACAATTCCTCTTTTTTTGATGATTGCAGTTAATTTAATTTATTTCAAGGAAGCTAGTAGGTAAAACATTTTGTTCCAGCTCTGCAAAAGATGTGGGATTTTCATGAGAAAAACCAAGCCACACAATGACAACAATGTTCATTAAAAATACAAGATCTGCTATGCAGTGCAGTTTATGACTTATTCTTTCTGTGTCAGGAAGGCCATTATTTTTATAACTGGGATGATAAGCTCTGAAAAGAAAATAAAATCTTCTATCTAAATCTTTCAGATTTATTCTTAAAATACAGCAGTAGTTCTTCATTATTTTTCCTTTTTCTTTGAAGGTTACCTTTGAAAGCTGCAGCTCAGTAGTTTACTCTCACACAAGGGAAATGTAGCATGAGATGCTCAAAATTAATGAGATGGGAATAAAAAGTAAACAAAATTTAAATATTTTTGCTTCTCAAGACCAAATTATCTTTTCAATCGCATATTTACAATCTGATTTACATTTCCTAAACTAAGAACTTCTGGCACCATACTTGAAAATACAGACTTGTGGGAATAGAGTACAATTTCATAAACATTGGTATTTATCTTCAGAAGCTTCCAGATTAGTAAGTGAAATCACAGGTTTAGCCATCAAAGGCAAATCTATAAAACCTTCCCTATTAGTGGCATTATGTAGCGATTTGGGATTAATCTAAGACAGCTATCTGGTTGAAAGAAATCATCTTCCGACAGGAGTATCCTTGGTGTTCGTAAGACCTCTGTCTTAAATTAAATCACATTACCAAAATACTAGAAAGTTAGGGCAAGTGACAGATTTCCTCAGTGGGAGTCCTATCTCTGGACACCACTAGCTTTTTTCTCCCAGACATAATTACCCTGTGGGAGTCATATGAACTTTCTTTGAAGGCCACAATTTTTGCTTCAGAATGGCTCAGACTGTTCTGAGCTGCAGGTATTTTGAAAACAAAATTAAGTTTCCATACAAGGTTAAAAATATGCACTGAGCAATCTCCCACATCAGACTGCAGGAGCTGAATGCTACTATGCTATCAATACAGTCAGTATATTTTTCAGGAACAAAATATAAACATTGAGTTAGAACACTTAATATAAGTTTGCTAAGTACTTTTGCTTCCTTTCTTGGCCATGGTTATGAGAAAGTGTTTGTTTAAATGTGGAGGAAAATGAATAGATTCCCCAGACTTCCCTCCTTTGCCAGCAAATACAGCACTCACTGTACATTGCATAACATGTGGTGAAAAGGGAAAAATTAGATTCTCGTCCAAATATTATACTTGTTGTCTATCGCTAGTTTGTTTTTTCCTATAAATGTACACCAAGGGACACCTCAGTTTCCACTAATTTCTGTATGGACAGGTTTAGTCCTTAGGAATAATGAGAAAGGTCTCTGGTCTAAATTCTGTGCTCTTATGCACTGGCATTAATCCCAAGTAACTTTCCTGCCACTTCTACAGCAATGCTGAGGAGGAGCAGGGAGACCGCAGCATTCTGTGGAACTGCCCTGAGGGTAGAAGCTCTTGATGTGGAGGTTTAGTCAACCACAGCAAATGTGCCATATTGAGAAGAATACAAGGATACCACTCCAGCCTCACATCTCTGCTGGGCTGCTGAGGTGCCCAACAGCAGCTATGAATCAGAGAATCAGAGGCTGCAGAGCAGCCAGGCATAGGGAGTGCGTTAAACCACAACTAGCAGAACATGCACTGAAGTAAATAGCATGTATGTGCTGCCTCAGGCTTTCTTCTTTCAATTAAATCTTCCAGTTAGTAGGAACTAAGCCCACAACCCATCTGGAGGCCACTCGGCAGCGTGTGAGAAGCGAGGTTTTTTTATTCCAGTCACTTTCTAGTAGATGGTGTTGACGAAAGAAAGTCATTACTACTTTGATTATTGGCAAAACTGCGGTGGTCTGAGGGAGCCAAGGCATGTGAACAGGCAGAGGACTCATCTAGGACAAGGAAATCTAAGTTGTTGTTCAGTTGTATTTAAAAGCTCTTAGAAGACCAAGCCATGCACCACGCTCTGTGGATAAGGACCTTGGCCCTAGCAGGGGCAGATCAGTGTCTCTCACAAGAATGTCAGAACTACTCTGTACAAATAAAGCAGAAAGGGCTTCTTTCCTTCATTTCTGGGATATATAACTTTCAAGAAGGAATTTTAATGCAATGTGCATATATTGTTTTCAACAGATCCACAAAGATGGACTTTATTTAGAGAGTCTGATAAAAACAACAGTAAGATGAGTCTAGGTATTAACTCCATATCCCTTTTCAATTAATTTCTGCCCCATCTGTGTGTGTCAAGCATCTGTAAATGATTCTACCAAAACTCTGGAAGCTGGCTAGGAACTACCAAGAGCAAGTGCAAGCATCTGTGCTCCAGATAGCACAGCTGTACGAGCGATGCTGCTCGTCTGCCTGCAGAGCACACCATGCCAGCTGTTTGACAGGACAAATTGGAAGGGAGATCAATAAGAGGCTCTCTGAGAGAGATTTTTTTTCCTTTCACTCCTCTGCTTTTACACACTGCTCATATTGCTCCAGTTTTATTCACTTTAATCTTACGAACATTAATAAAACAGTGAGTACTCCTCCCAGCACTGATTTTTAAAATAATTTCTTTAGGCAGTGACTTACAGTCTGCTACTTTGCCAGGGTCAGACAGCTCAGATTACACAGCCACCTTCCTGTATTAGCACCCAAGGATTTACATAGAAAGTTTCTATTCTACTTGGTAGTCAGTGAAAAGCAACAAGGCCTGCAGCACAACCAGCCTTCTTGTAATGTCCTGTACTAAAGGGAACAAGGTCGCTGTTTACACAAAGGTTTTACCTTTAATGGTTTTCTTTAAATTGTTTCATTTCACTGTGTTGTACTTAGCTCCACTGACCAATCTGCTGCGCTGAGGATTCAAATATCAGTTATATTTGCCTTACTTTTGGAATAAAACCAGATCAACCTGAACCCAAACTGCCCTTTTTGTCAGCAAGAAAGAAAGCAAATACTAATAAAAGCTTTTTCTCATCCTTTTGATGGACTTTTCTTCTGTGTTTACAGGTCTTTTTATTTGAGCTTCGTGAACATTCGTGTGGGCAAAGCTGGGTTGGCATGAACAGTACGCAGAGTGAATTTCAGGCCTGTAACAGAGATTTGCTTACTCTGAATTAGAGTCTCGGTTAAATAGAACACATTTTTGGCACTCTTAGAGTTGCCTTTTAAAGGTCAAGACATTCAGAAACAACACTATGTACGAAACACAAAGGCCCAGTCCATGTCCCAAGGACCTTAGCTCGGCAGCACAGATCTGTGAGCAGTGGGATCCAAAGGACAGAAACAAACCAGAACCACTAGTGTGCACGTTAAGATAATGATGGCTCTCCATCACTATTAACTTGTGGTTCTAAATGTTATGAAAGGAGAGTTTTCTGAGGGAGATTTGAATATGAGAGGATGTTATGCTTTTACACCAGAGTGTAAGGTATTTTCAAGCACTGGTGATGATAAGAGTGCAAATGAAAAGGAATATGGTGAAATGTGGTGAGAACACTAGAGATACCAGAAAACAATTTTACTTTCGACCTGGAAGTTGGAAGGGTATTTATAGGGTCATGGGCAATATAGAGAGGGACATCTCTCTGATTCCTTCCAAAAAAAACCGTAACAATAGGAGGGCAAATTAAAGTTAGGCTATCTCCACACTGTTTTCTGAAGTAACAAATAAGTAATGTTTAAACTTAATCTTAGCTTTATTTTCTTCCCTTATTAGTAACTATAAGCACTATAGAATTCCAGTTCCCGTTCCTTGTGTTTACATGTATACATATTTATATCCTTTCTGTTATTGTCCATTCTAAATATTTGTCACTTTCCATTCTAAATAATTCATACTATAGCAAGAAATAGAATTACAAGATTAAAGCAATGGCAAAAATTGTTTTTTCCTGATAGTAATATTGAACTCCATGCATCAGTTGAACTGAAAATTAGCCCATATAAAATGAACATTTTTCAACCTCACTAAAAATTCAAAACCATCAAGAAGGTTGATTCTGTTTTTTTTTCCATTTGCTATTTTTTCTTTCATACAATTCTGTATTCTCTTATCTCCCCAAACTACTTTTAAACAGCAAAAAAGCTTGGTACTTTTAATCATACACAGAATGAGATAAAGAAACTAAGAGTCAACCACTAAATTACTAAAGGGAACAGCTGTATAAACTAACAAAAATATTTTGCTGAAGACAGAAATACTGGGAGGATAAATCAATTTGTGTCTGAAAGACACTTGAAGAGCAGATTGACAGAAGACATACATTTATCAAAAGAACTGTTCTGGTCAATTATCAATAACGTGTTTCATTTACACTGAAAGAACACAGAGTTGCAAATGTTTCCTGATTTATCCTGGACTTTCAGGACCTTAAAGTAGGAACTGAGGGAGAGATGTGGTTCAGGTAGGCCTGCAGTAGCTGTTTTCCTGAAAATACAGAATCCAATCCCGTCAATACAAATTAAATCAGCAGTGTTTTTTTCCTCACAAACCCCATAATGTCAGTTGTCAAAGACAACAAAAGATATTGGCAGTTATCATCAAAATGCATACACTGCAAATTCAGATCACACAGTATGAATGAATGTGAAGCCTGTATAAATGTATTTGAAGTCCAGTACTGCAATAGTTTTCTGCATATGCTTTTATCTGTTAATATCACTGTATTGGCAGTGTTTACCATGTGCTCTAGATGGCCTAAAATTCTTACAAAACACAGAAGTCTCTCTTCTAGGTCACTAACAAAGGGAGACAAAATGACAGACAAAGGTCGTGTACCACACATATAAAAACCCCACCTTTCAGTCCATTTTGCATGTCTGTCGTCCGGTCTCGTATGGAAAGGAGAAAAATAGCAGGGGATGTGTATGTGTTCAGCACAGGATGAACTGAGAAGCCAGGCCAGAGCCTGCAAGCACAGCCCGACTCGGCCGCCCTCGCGGGCTGGCCCATGCTGCCTCACCCTTCGTTTCTTCAAGGGTGCTCATGGTATTACTTGAGTAGCAGAAACACCACACAAACTTCTGTTTCCACGTAACCATTTTACTTGGGAAATAAATAAAATTAAAATAAATTCAATAAGCTCAAATAAAAATTAAATGCTTTTTCTTCAGGTTTCTAAAAAGAGACCAGACTTTGCAGCCGGAAAGTGGGAATGTCAGGCACAGCCGGTAGCTTGCAAGCAGCTGGAAGGAGTTTTAGGCTTATGAAGAGTCTCCTTAATATTGTTTTTCCGAACTAGAACAAACAGTTTAGCAAAATTATGCGCTTATTTCCGTATCACTGTCCCTGTGTACCTAGCTCTTTCTGGCAGCTTTGTTCTCACACAGTCTGATTCTCCCCTGGTCCAAAATCTACATTGAAGGCCTTAAATGTGGTTTGCCACAACAGCTAACATGCAGGTACTTGCCTCTTATTGGATGTGAGACTCTTTGCTTTTGAAGGATGAAAGCCACAGTTCACATTTTCATATTCTACAAAAATAAATTTATGCCTAAATTTTTAAAGTGAAAAATCCCAGGTAGCTGGTCACTGATGCTTAGCTGTGGCTTCCAGAAGTATTTACATCCAGCATTGCTGGCAATCCCAAGGTATCTAACCATCTGCTTAAAGACATGAACAGAACCACCTGCATCCATACTGGTGTCCCACTCAGGTACTAAATCCCTGTTATACTCCAGAACCGCCTATTGCCAAGCTCCCTCAGAGGATGCCTTTGAGCTTGGTCCTGCTCAGAGCAGAGCCAATTACCCATTCCAGGGCTGAGGAGCCAAGTTTCTCCTTCCCCACAATCCAGCACATCAGGCAGTCACCACTGAGGTACGTGCTGTTTTGAGACACTCACATTATCCATTTGGAGCAAAGCACAAAATCAAGCCTGCCACATTTGAGAATCAGGTGATGCCACTTGCAGCCAGTAATACACTGTAGATGTAACTCTTTCTGTCTCTCCAGAAGCAGCTGTGTAACCCCTACGGCTATGAAAAGCACAGGTATATTAAAAATCAGCTCTGCTGTGGTTCCCTGGGGATTAGAAGACTAAATGAAATACTAAAAGCAAGTGACTCAACTGATGCAATTTTAGCTATGACAGAAACTTTTTCTATAGCCTAAGCCAAATCACATGATCTTTCTACGTTGTTACAGCCACCTGTAGTATAGGACCAGTGACAATTATTGCTGTCCTCACGGATCTAATGGGAGCACACTGATTAATAGAAAAGCTTTTAAGAGATGCAAATATTTGGGTTCCAACAAAACTTGGTTTCCTTTGTTATTTGTATTGGTTTTGCAGCAGCACGTGAAGTTCCAGTTATGCTAAATGCTGCGGAAACCCACAGCCATGGAGAACCCCTGCCTCGGAAACCTAACAATGTGCAACCTGCCAGTGATGAAATGTAAGTAGCAATTTGACAAACGGAGCGCCAAGTGTGAAAAGATATGTAGCCATGTCAATTTGGATGTGGCACCTCTTGGATCACTCACTATTTTCCTGAGAAATACAGCTTAGCTTCTTCAGGAAGGCAAGGTAATGCTGACCCCAAGCTATTTGATGGGAGAGTCTAAAGATCCATTTCACTGATTTGCTCTAATAGTTTTCATCTTTTATTTACTAGACAGAAACTAGTCACCTAGTATCAAAAGGTTTTTAAAGTTCCAGGTCCTCAGGTCAGCCAAAGCTTAAGGAAAAAAATAATATGAAGCAGCATGAACAGCCACTGTGGAGAACATCTCTTCACCAGATTGCAGCTGATTCGGGATCAGCAATAGTACACTGTGAACGAACTCATTCAGACTCCCTTGGCTGAGCAAATGTCTGCACCGCGGATGTCTTGAGAGATAGGCACGAAACCTGAAGGAGAAAATGGAAGCATCCTGAGTATGCCACAGACCTCCAAAAAAAATCAAATGGGAACCAGAAATAGACCCACACTCATGTATAACAACCTCTTTTCAATCTGACTGTTCTCATACATTTTGTTCTTGAGCATAATTAAAATGCCATACAAACCCAATATATTAATTTAGCAATGCTGCAGTTAGCCTTAGTTACAAACTAATATCTTACATATTTTCCTTGTTTGTTCAGAACAGTGAAGATTTTGAGGTTCTACCTTTAGGTTATAGTATCAATGTTATGCATAACTAATCCATTCATTCACCTTGTTTACTGTTTAATTTTCTGTTGATCTTTCACAATCATAGACTAACGCCTTACCAGAATAAGTCTGTGCATTCCTAAAAAGCCCTGAAATTTTTTTATGTCCGCTGCATAATACTTCAGTGATATATTCTGTGTTTACTTGTAGGGTCTGTATTGGATTTGGTAAAAACCTCCATTCCACTCCCTGCTTCTATAAACTTAAAAAAATATGTGACTATTTGATGACATACCTGCCCAGGCAAGAGATACGTTTATGGTACAGCTTCCAGAACAAAGAAGTCCTGACTTCAGCTGTGGTCTTTAGAAAGTATAGCAATGATTTTCATTCATAATTATTTTTCCAGAAACAGTAATACACATAGAATAATAATAATGTTTGTTGTCATGGGTAAATCATACCGCAATTTTACTGAAGTATGTTTCCTCCTAATGGGTCAGAACGAGTTAATCTACTTAGTTAAGTACAGTGCAAGCCTGGTCAAACAAACACCTCATCTTTCAAAAATAACCTCCATATAGATCACTAGGAAATGTTCAGCAGTTTAATTACTTCAGGATCTGGACAAGATCAAGCCTTCTATTACTCTAAGTAACAAATGTCAGTGAGAGAGTGTAATTTTAGACTCATAAAATGCTTTAAAACTCAGGCACTAGCCAAATTCATTACTTTTATCTATTTATAGCAGGACCACATTGTGAGACACATTTTCTGGGCACCTTAGACAGAGTACTGCAGATGCTTCACAGAGTTTCCAGGGCAATGACTAAATAGCAGTTTCACTCATTATGGTAAGATGGAAAACAACGAAATTAACTGCATATATGTGTTTGTGAACGTTATATCCTGGGTTATCAAGATTTCATATTGATAGTAAGAAACAGTGCTAGAAAGATCGACCAGCTCTGTACCACAAAAATATTCCTCGTGTGATCTATTGAAGCAGAAACTCTGATGTTTACTACTAAGATTTCAAAATACCAGGAAGTATGACGATGCTTGTTTAACAGGTATTAACCCTAAACCACAGTAAGATAAAATTTAAAAGAACCAAATTAAGAAAAATACATCTTGAAATCCCACATGAGTTTCCAAAGACAGAGGAGAAGCAAGCATTGTTCCATTATTTAATAAGGAAATTACAGATCATTTTGCCTGACATCAATGTCAGGAAAACTGATGGAAACGCTGGTACAGGAAGCAATCAGTGTACAATTAAAGGATGATAGTACAATTAACGCCAGTCAACACAGAAAATTAGTTTTGTCAGGAAAAAAAAAAACAACAAAAAACCTTCCTATTTTCCCATGAGATTATGAATTAGTTGGATAAAGGAAACTTTCTGTAGGGCTTTGGCTCACAGCTTTACAGCATTTTTGGTAAAAACCCCAGCAATGTGTAATAGAGTGTGGGCCATATTAAATGGACCCAAACCATACTGAATGATCTGAGAAAAAAATATAAAATTATTGCTGGAAAAAAAGCTGCACATTACAAAAAGTTATAGAGTGACAAATAATGGGAAGAGCAGGTCATTAATGTAGACCAGCTAAGATCACTTAATAAGGTCTGGACAATATTTTAACAGAGAGAAGGCAAAGCTGTTCATTAAAAGAACAAAGAAAATTGGTCTTATGTCCAAGATGAAAAATGATTTCGGGAAAAGCAGTGACTCTGAAAAGTTCTCAGAGCAAAGTGTAAGCAAAGTTATTCTTATTATACAAGATGGGGAACAGCTGGTAGGAGTTGTTGGTGCTATTACATCCACCTCTGTGGTTTCAGAGAGATCACTACTGGAAAAATGTGCTGAAAAAAACATCTACAGGAAACCAAGTGCTTTTACTGAGAGAAATGATACTAATAATTTGCGATGATAAGGAGGCTCTAGAAACTCCAATAGTTAGGTTAAAATGTGAGATATTTAACAGAGAGTTATGAGCTATGAATACAGAAACGAGAGAGATCACTTTTAAATCTATTGGAAAAAAACACACACAAAAACAAACCCAAACAAACAAAACAAACCAAAATAAAAACAAAAACAAACAAAAAACACAAAAACCCCAAACAAACAAAAAAAACCCAGTAGGGTCCATACATGTTCCTGAAGACAGACAAATGCAAAGGAAAACCTGCAGAAACGTTCAGCAGCAAGGAAAATTAACTGTATGAATAACATACTCGCGGATGTGTTGGATTCGAATCCCTATATAAAACCACTAGCCTTTCCAAAGCCTTGCATTAATGCTAAATTGCTGGGTGAGTTTCCATGGCCCTTTATTAGGGAAACATGAGGAGATCATTATAAGAGTATTTCGAACTGCTGTGGATTTACTTGATTTTCCCCCACAAGAGTATTCCTCAGTGTCCCGTTTCTGGCATGCCATATTACGCAAATACAGCAGAGAACAGTGAGCTGTAATCCTGCTGCCCACTGTGCCAGTGCTGGTCAGATCCTCAACAGATTTTGACATGTATCCTGCTCTCTTCTGCAGATACAGGTTTTATCTGTTGCAAAGCCTCAAGTGAAGCAGCATTATGTTTAATAAACACGAAAGAAAGAGAATAGCATAGAGCTGCGTGGTTGTGGGAAAGATGCCTTTAGCTACACACTGGGACAACTCTTTATAAAACTGTCACTTGAGAATGCAGAGAGAGACTGAAGCTGTGAATTGAATTAAATTCTGGATCCATTGGCATGGGTGAAAGCTCTTGCCCTACTGCACTGGAGTCAGGATTCTCCTCCTCAGACATGCTTAAGCAGCGTGGTCCAAATTGCGAGGATATGTACCTGACTGATACGGTCCATCACTGAATCTTCCTTCTACCAACAACCTCAATTAAGAGAAAAAGCCTCTTATAATTTGACTTCATAATTATTAATATCTGTAAGTATAAGTACAAAACCAATATTTAAATTCAAAATCACAATTATTCGTAAAAGTACTAATAAGAGCAACAGTTAATTGAAAATAACTAACTAGCCAGCAGTTGCTAAAAAGCTCTTTAAAAATAAGCTATGTATTACGTAGATAAAAAAGGGTTTGTTATGCACTTGAGAAAGGCCTGGAATGAGAGCTGGCCTGCACAAGTTCCCTACTTACCTACTACCTCCTATTTAAACTCTGCCAAACCCTATGTATACATTAAAAGAGATAACAGGTTGATCACAGCTTCAGTTTTCAACATCAGAAGCCTTTAAGGGTCTGCTGAATTCAACTGCAGATGGACTACAGGGGTGCACAGTTACAGGGGATTGCAGCCCCTACGAACCAGCCAATGCATTGCATCTGTTGTTATCACATATGATATGACCATGCCATAATCTTCCTACTTAGATCAGGGCTGTGTCTGCACCTTCACTGAAGATGTGGTTCTAGTGTGTAGGCACCAGAAGCTCTAGCTAGCCAAACTAGTAATGGTGCTGAGAAGCCCACCTACCACTTCACCTGCCTGCATCATACCCAGTTGTTGCCCAGACCCGCAGTTGAGAAAGACTTCGTAACAATCTTTAAATTTATCCTGAGACTTCCAATAGAAAGTAGAAGAGGTTTAAATCCGAACAACTCAAATTCTAAATTACATTTTTCAGGAGATACACAGTATTTTCCAGACAAATGTCTCTGCATTACAAACAACTTTAAGAAGCTGCTGCTTTCCTGAGGTTAACAATAAATTTGCGTGGTACTTTGATTGACGCAAATGCTCAATCACATTCAAATCAAAACAGGAGGAAGCTCCTATTTTACATGGCTTCCTGTAGGACATATGCAATGTTATCCCAGAGGAGAAGGCAGGTTATGCAATAGGTGGGCAGCTCTGCAAAGCTATGTTTATTTGGGAAGCATTTCCAGTAATTATTTGGAAAGCACTGAGATAATAAACTGATAAGACAGCCTCAGGATTTCACACTTTCATCACTAAAGTAACAACTAGATTTTAAATGAATCGGATTCTGGTTGCTATTTCACCCTCTTAAAGCAAATGGAATGGAAAAGAAATGGAAACTTGGTTTACTAATGTTATGATTCTCCCACTGCATGTGGGTTTGCATGTGTGTCTAGAAGTGCTGGCTAATAAAAAAGCAGAATAATTTCCCTTATCATATTCTAGCCTCGCTGGCAACACAGTACAGCCCTAAACTTGTTTTCGGAGCCAAAATGGACCAACTATTTTCCAGATTGAAGGAACAGCCAATTCTCGCTTCTTAGCAAAGCTAAATACTGCTCCAATTCATCTAACAAGTAAGTCAGACAAATATGTCACTATGGTGACATTTGAAACCTTATTTTCTTCTCTTTTAAAGGGAAACAATATAGAAATAAATTACTTTCAAATAATTGTAAATATAGAGTTATTTGAGCAAAAAATATCACATTAAGACTTATTCTCTAGTTACATATTTCCGTATTTCTTCTTGCTAATTGTCATGAGATAGCAGCATTTATAATTTATGTGCCTTGGACATAAATAAAAAAGCCTCATGTTTCTTATCTCCTTACATGACAATATTTTCAAAACAGAGAAATGAAAGACTTCCGCTAAAAAGCCTTCCTGTCAACCAGTCCTGCTATATAATGGCCTTCTCCTGGAAAAGCATCCTGGCTTCTATACTGAGCTCTCAAGCATATACTGCTTTGCCACAAGCAGCTTTTAAACCTGAACTAGACATTTTTATTTGCATGTCATTACTACAGATCCTTTTCAGGTTTATAGCTACTGCACACCAATCCTGTCATCTGAGTTCTGGAAACAGCCTGGAAAACTGGGCGTGAGCTAAAATACATGAAACTTTTTCAGAGCACTTTGGAAGCCAAAATTATAGAAGACTTTTTCCACTTTCACCATTCACTTCTTTGTTACCCTTGGCCTTCATCCCCTCCTGTCACCTTAAAAATGAAAACAGCATGTTCATTATTATTCATGGAAATTCATCAAATATGGAGAAACTATCCCCCTTTTTCCCCCAACTGTTCCATTTCTGTTTCTTCTGGGAAAGACTATGCTATTCTTTGCTTGGGTAGCAGTCTTTCGACGTGCTATTTTGCCGTTGAATTCAGAGAAAGATGGTAATTTGCATTGGCTTTACCGATTCTTATCTGTACGCTAAATAATGGTGTGGCTGTCAACCCTGAGCAAAGCGCTCAGTGCTGCTGTGCTGCCCCATTACATTCTCCTTTGGGACACGGCCATGTCCGTCCTGGCCCAGTCTGGGCAGCTGAGCATGGCAGCGGCAGCTTCACCCAAGGGTCCCAGTACCTTGTGGCGCTAGGTAGAGGGATGCTGCAAGCTTCTCAGCTAGCCTAGTATTTAGTATCACATGTTTACAGTGCTCAGCACAAGATCTGTTCTTGACTAGGGCTTACTGAGCATTACTACAGTATAAATGCTTATTTCTGTTAGTGCTACTCCTAGTTAATGAAATGAGATGTTATGTATTGCAGCTGGCATCATTTCATTGGCTCTTACCTTGTTATTCTCCTACGAGACAGAGAGAAAATCCTATCTTACTTTTTAAATACGAGTAATTAAGTTATATATTTGAATGAATCCTTTTGTAAACAAACTCCTTCTGTCTCTTTACAAAAAAAGATATTTCCTTGCGTTTGGTCATTCTTGCTTTTCCTATCTAGGTCACCTCTGATGATTCTGCAATTGCTTTTTGCGATGGGATGAGCAGCATTATGATCAATATTCCATAAGAGGCCATTCAGGGTGTGGCATTTTAGATATTTATGAAATCCACATTTTATAATAGTATATTTTACATTTCTGTTATACTTCCTAAGCATTCTACGACAGTGCTATTTTCCAAAAGCTTTGCCTAGCTTAG
Source organism: Pampusana beccarii (assembly GCA_013399365.1). Taxonomy (NCBI): domain Eukaryota; kingdom Metazoa; phylum Chordata; class Aves; order Columbiformes; family Columbidae; genus Pampusana; species Pampusana beccarii. The sequence goes on from VWYH01005061.1 coordinate 4,210,043, forward strand.
AAGCTTTTTATTGTCACATCTAGTGTAGCCTCAAAACCTTTTTACTGAAACAATTAATTTAGAAATCTATGAATTACATGACACACTTATTTTGGGGTTTTTTCTGATATATTACTCTTTCCAGTTTGTGACACTGAATGTCAACTTCATTTATTGCCATGTTGTCTGTTTATGCAGTTTGCTGGGTAACTCTCTATTTCCTCACTGACGGATTTCTCTTTGCCTTGAATAGTGGCTTGACTCTTGGAGCATGTCTTTAACTGGTTTATACTTCATCTTCGCATTTGCTCTCTGGTCAACATACACATTTCTCCTGTGATTCCTTTTATAAGAGAGTAATGTTCATGTAAAACTTCCCTTTCTGTGTGCCTTGTGTTGCACACAAACTCTTATAGCCAAAACACATGTGTCCAAGCAAGTGTTATGCACAGATAGGACGCAAAGGCACAGAAAAATTTTACTCCAAGCTCATGGACATGTTCTTAACCATTTCACTGTGAAGTTCCTTCTGCTGCCCTTCCTCATGCTGCAGAATCCCACCTCTCCTGCCAGGAGCTGGAGCTGAGTCTCTATAAGCACTGCAAAAAACCTGCAAAGGTGTGTGGCACGTCTGCTCTTTTTGAAGAGCAGCACCTTGCACATAGCGAAAGGGGTTTAAGAGTGGCAGAAAAAAAATTATATATTTCCCAATTGATTACATGGGAGAATAATTTTAAAGGCCTTGTATATCCTTTTCCATAGAAACATGCTGCTATTTGTTATACATACCTTGCCCTCAAAGACACTGCATGCGACAACACAGGAAACCATGCACGCGCACCTTTGCGCGAGGTCCTTTGTAATTGCAGATTATAAATTATTACAAACGTGTAGATGTGTATCTTAAAATGGAACTACAATACAAGAAAGTGATGCACCTTAACCACAATTTCAATCCCAGCTGTCTAATATTAGAGAAAGCAGGAGCTGTGAGTCTGGAGCATCTTCAAAGGCAGGCTGTGTTTGGTAAAAGTCTAAAATGAATGTAAAAGCCTCACTGTAGGCATGAAGGATTAAAAAGCCAGGGCTTTAGCACTCGTATTTAGGCTCAGGTCTATCAAAGATTATATATTCACACCCAACAACGAAATACTCCAAAGTGGCATCTGATGTACCGCTTTTTCGAAGCAGGCTGAAAGAGGCCATACCTTGAAAAGCAAGTAACTGTGAAGTGGGAGGGGGGGTAGGGGGAGAACCCTTTTGACAGCCTCCAGGAGCACAATGTAGTTTTTCATCGGTTTTCTTTTTTTCCCCAGCCCCGCGGGGACTGCTTGGGCCAACCAATTCAGGTCAGTCTCGGCACAGAACAGCCGCGCACACAAACGCCTCCTTCTGCCTCCCCCGCGGCCGCCGGGCGCCGGGCCGGGGATCGCCACCGCCGTGCCCGGGAGCTCCCGCCGGNGGAGCCGGTTGCCCGCTGCGGGACACGCGGCCGGGCCGGAGATGCGCTGAGGTGCCGCCGGCGCGGCGCTGGGGCCGGATACGGGTTTCCTGCCGGCCTCACACCTGGGAGCGGGGCGAAGGCAGGGGAGTGGGGACCGGCCCCCCGGTGCGCCGAGGGCATCGGCAGGAGGAGAGCCGGGACGGGGGGGAATCGACAACAACAGCCCCGGCGGCGGCAGCAGGAGGCAGAGCGGCTGCGGGAGCGGCGGCGCGGAGCATGGAGCGCAGCTGCCATCCCCCGCCGGAGGAGGAAGCGGTGGAAGCGTGGCTGGACGATCACTGCGACTTTACCCGCTCTTACTTTGTTAGGAAAGCTACAAGGTAAGACCGGAGCGGTGGCGGATAGAGCAGATCTTTTCTTCCCAGCAAAAGGTCGCTCTTCCATTTGCCTTTGCTGTCTCCAAAGAAAATAAAATTTTTAAAAAGCGATCACCCCACCCCCACCCTGGAAAGAGCAAAAACTGAAACCAAGCAGCAGCAGCAGCGCTGTTCGTCTGCCACCGAAGTTCCCAGGCAGGCGCTTCTCCGCGGAGCGCTTCGTGCTCCCGCGTTCTTCCCGCAGCCCGCGGCCGCTTTGCCGCCCCTGCAGAGCGCTCGCAGTTTATGAAGCTGTGCCAGGCTCCGAGCTCCCTGCTCTGGCCTTTCATTTATTTATTTTGTGTTCTCGTTGGTTTAAAACAGACATAGTCAGTTTCTCGTGAGTAGCACGCGATATGTTTTTCCTTGCCCTGAGAACTATACAGAAATATGTCGAAGCCTCAGATAACATCAAATCTCTTCGGGAGAGCGGGTTATGTCATTACTTAGTAATCGCAAAACAAAGTGCTGCTTTTGAAGAGCTCTGTCGCCCTGTGGGCTTGTCACCTTTGTGACATCTCGGCGGCCTCCGGAGCGGCGCCCCGGGCGGAGAGGCTGGTGGGTTAAGTGCTTAGGAAGCTGAGGAACCGTGAGCGGCCGCTATAGCCGTATGTGGTGCATTTGAGGCCAGAGCTCCGCCCGAGCAGGGGGACGCGGGGGTCTGTCCAGTGGGGCGAGCACCGGTGCCATAACCGGAGCGCAGATGCTGAGGGGAGCGGGCTCCCGCAGCTGGGGACGCTGTACTGCATGCACGCCGGGCTGCGGGAGGGAGAGAGGGAAGGGGGGGAGCGGGGCTGAGCGCGGGGGTGCAGCGTCGGGGGACGGGCAGCACACACGGGATCGTGGCCCTTGGACGCGCCTGGGGGGCCAGAGAGCCCGGCGGCAGCCGGGGACGTCCGCACAGGGCAGGGGGCTGCGGGCAGCCGGGCAGCTCCGGCAGCTGCGG